>WJFA01003665.1:0-12297 GCA_009870155.1 Pseudobourletiella spinata | reverse complement strand
GGCCTTCAAGTGTGACCGGGATGACTCTCAGTAGTAATTCTTTTATCGGTGATGTCGCATGTACACGCCAGTTTTCACCAATGTTAGCATCTTTATGAATAATGGATGGTGGAACTTGGTTCACCCATCAGTATTAAAGGCTCGCTTCTTCGAACATTCTGCAGTCTGATGTCCTTTGCTAAGGCAGCAAAAGCAGAGATTTGACTCACTGACGACTTTTCATCTCCTGTCAACGTCAGCCTTTGTAAACCTTTTGCAAGTGTCGAGGGGTTGGGATGAGCTCTTACATAAATTGCAAAACATTGAGCCCTTGTCATTCAATTTCTTGCCAGATGAAACAAGGACAGATATCTTCGTCTTCGTTTCTGTGAGTATGTCCATCTCCTTCCCGAACGACGTTGAAGATGGCATCAAGTATGCCGCATCAGCCATTTTTTTCAGCGAGGAACAAAATAATTGGAGATCTACATCAATTTCTTCCTTGGTACGTAAGCACTACTAAAGTTGTAGACTGCAGGGTAACTTTTATAGAAGTTCTTCAAGCAGTTAAGGAGTATTCATATGTCCTACTGACTTGAGGGAATCCATTGTGTTTACCAAGCTCTGGAATTGATTTGCAAATTTTATAATGGATTCAGGCTTGCTCTCTCGAACTGGTCCAGTGCCCTTTGCTCTACTTAACTTTGACTTGATCATTAAAGCTGGTCTCCCAAATTTCCAATACCAGTACGACCGGGACATTTTCAGGAACAGTCATGATGGGTAGCAACGTATCTGTTGCTCTCTTTTTGAAACATTTCATCAAACGGAGTAAATTTTCTTCCTGGGATTAGCCGCAAAGTTCTGTCGTCCTTTTGAACTGGTTAATAAACATTAAACACTCTTACGGGTCACCGTGAAAGGTTGGAAGGTCTTTCGAAACGGATTGACGAGCTAAGAGCCTTTCCATTCGTTCCTTTCGAGGGCGAATTTCCAGGTGGATCAGGAGCATGAAGCCATTGTGTAACCTTACGAGCGGGGTTGAAAGTCGCAGCAGGAGCTGGAGGGATATCATCCCTGACGTTACCAAGTACCGCAACGTCATCATCACTTGATCAATTGATTTAATTTCAGTATTTCCAGATACGAATTCTTAGTCTGTAAAATTAATTTTTTTGCAAAGTTTCAAAATTTTTTTTGATCTCCTTAAGAATGTCTTCCATTTATGGCATCAGAAATTATACTAACAATATTACTGTATGCTACTGAAGATAAAGAAGTCTTGATTTTATCCAGAATTTCACTTGCTGTTTGTAAGCCTTCATCAGTGACATTAGTATGAGTAGCTTTTATATTTCCTACAATTATGAAAAGTTTGTCTGTTTTCAGCCTCATTTTCTATCAATGTTTATCCTGATCCTTCAATACTTCTATCTAACTATCTAAGAATGGTTGTATTATTTCATTCCATTTTGAAGTTGGACTACTTCGACAAATACATTTTCCGTCTTTTTGTTTATTACATGCTCTAGTATTGTATATCATTCTTCTATAACTCTCCATATCTTCAGGTGTGGTAACCACACGTGAAACAACGCTGTGGAGCGAAACACTCACGCTAGGGCATGAATTTTTCAGTCGTTTCCCACTGTCCCACGAACATCCTCCACAGACACAAGTACATATTGGAAGCCTATATATTGTAATAACGACATGGTATAGGTTGTCAATACCCACCAAGGCATTGATGTGTTCAAAACGGCTGGCAAACACGGCTGCAAAGTAGAGGACGTCAAAAGTGGCTGCCATCAAAACTACTAGCCTGCACGGATGGAGGTTAACAAATTGTAATTGTTAAAAGAAGTCTAAAAAGAATATCCAAAATTCAATACTGGTTCGATTACTTATTAAAATGTTGCTAACAAAAAGAATACTAATTAAAGAAGTAAGAATACTAATTATGCTTGTTTAGATTTATTATTGATAAATTTATATAGATTATTATTGATGATCTGAGTGGAACTGATAATATAGACAATCTTTGGGGTTTAAGAAGTATGATACTAGTTTTAACATTCTATAAAAAACTTAATAAAACTATTCTAAAAGCTACTGGGTTTACAAAAGATATGACAAGCAGCTACATGAAAAATTGAGATGTAAAATGTATGAGATAAACAAACAAGACGAACACTAAGATTCTTGAAAAATTCATAGATTTTAGCATTCCGGGAGCAGGATTATCTATTGATAAATTCTAAATGATAGAGAAAAAATTAGATGTTCTAACCAATGTTTATTTTGTGTCGGGAGGGCAAATAGAAATTATTTTTAATGGACCTCATAAAGAAATTATGTAAAGTATATTTATTGTACAACAAAAATCATTATCATCAGTCATAGATAGATTCAATTCAATCAACAATGCTATAAAAATATTTGGATTCTCTAACTTTTTGAAAAATGTGGAAGTGTAGAATTCAAAATGGATTTGTTGGACAAAAAATAGAACAATGTTGTACAGAAAAAAATAAACAAACTCATAGATGTAATATGACATACTGTCTTTTGTGAATTAAAATACAAAACAAGACGAACATAAGCGTTATATGCAAGAAAAACATCCTAAAATTAGTACAAAAAATTACGTATGGTTTGATGACAAAACACCTGGATGAAAATAGAGAGCACATTCCAAATTATACATATAATTAATTATTAATTATTTTATTATTAGTATTTTGACAACAAAAATAAAGTATACGACTTTGAAGAGGCAATAAAAAAGTATTGTAAATCTGATGTTGATGAAATTAGAGAAGCGTGGATGATATTTAGACAAGAAATGATAGGCTTAATTACAATAAGGAAAGTTGATACCACAGTCGATCCTGCACTAACTTACAAATGTAAAAAAAGTTCAATATGAAACTAATTTGGATCCTTTTAGAGATATAACTATTTCCTCAGCAGCGTTTGCAATGTATTGCAGTAACTTTTCCCCACAAAATATAATAGCTATTATGAAGTCGTAGAAAGATATCTTTCAAAACTCAGAGAAGTATAAAGTGGCTTTAGCATATTTTAATGTCTCAAAATGTAGAAATTCATCACGCATGCAGAGGAGAGTTCATCATTCAAGTAAAAAAAGAAAAACTAAGACCGGATGATGGGTATTTTAAAGAAAATAATACAATACAGAATGTTAACGGATGTTATTGGCAAGAGTGCAAACATTATTATTACAATCGAAAACTAAGGAACTAAGGAAGAGGAAAATCTATGGTTATTGAAAGAAATTAAAAATTAGACATAATATTTTAGAGAGAAAGAATACAATGTTGAAGAAAAGTTGTTACATGAATAAATGACTAATAACGATATTCAAAAATCAAAAAATTGATTTCTTGGTTATCACCGAACTAAACTCAAGAGATGGTTTCTGTGGAGGAAAAACATAAACAATTTGTTTGTACAGAAATTAAAATACAGAAACGAAAAACTTATGAAATAATAAGATATTATTAAGATATCTTATAAGACTTATTTACAAAATACATTTAAGGTCATCCTTTAAGAGTATGCAACCCAGAAATACATAGTAAAAACTGGTTTGGATTCACAAAATGCAAAGTTCTAGCTCCCAGCAAATTATATCATCAGGTACTACCGAGTAAAATGAATTGCAAATTAATATTTGGTCTTCGCTAGAGTTGTGCTAAAGATGAAATAAATAATTTCTCTCATAACAATAATGAAAGAATTATGATTGGGACGTGGACTACTATAGACATAAATACTATATTATCGTATTTTGTGTATGGATACTGATTCTATAGTTTACACTGATTATGGCAAAGTTGAAATGAAGATGCGTAAATTAGGTCTGTATTGGGAAGACGAATGTAAAAGTTTGAGTGGATACAATAGAGACAGAAAAGTATTAACTGCATGGGTATCAACTAGGCCCAAAGGTTATGCAGCTGATACAAGCATAAATGCGCATGCTGCGTGTAAGCTGAAGGGATAACTTTACAAACAACAAACATATTCACATTGATAGTTTGAAACAATTATTGAAGAATGATATTAACAAAATGTCTGTAAATGAAGACCAGTTCTATAGAGATAAATACGGAACAATTACAACACAAACAAATATTTAGCTGTAGTTTAATTGGAAACTTTAACAAATGACAGTCAGCTAACAATATTTGTAAGGTTGCTGTCACTTCCACATTCAAAATCACTAGAAGTTAATTCTTTACCCTATGGCTACTAATAGTAAAGTAACTACAAAATAGAATTGATACATAAAAATATGAAGAATAACAAAATAATAGTAATTATAAATACATGTATGTGGTGTACGCCTAGGATGATACGATTGTAAACTCATGATTGATGCATGATGGAGCAAGTAATTCAGGAAAAATGGGAAAATGTGCTTACTTTTAAACTTTTTACTGACAGCTCAATGGCTTGTTTACATTAATTTAAAATTTGTAGCGAAAATTTTCTTTCAGACAAAGTATGAAATTGTTGATGAAACATTTTCATGGAGTTTAAGTAAAGAACATTCGAGGACTTTTTCAGTTGAAAAAAGAAATGAGAGGAACAGGAATTGTTGTTTTCGCAATCAATAAACACTCCGAAATAAACAAAAAATAAAAACAATTTCCGTTAGTTTTCTGGGATTTTTGTCCGTAAGATATTCGTGATCCTAGTAAAATGGATAAACATCTAGCAACTTTTGTAGGTTTTGGTGAAGCAGTTAGTAGTAGAAATCTAAATGTGCATAAAGCATATTTTATTAGAAAAAGACCTTCTAATTGTACTGGTTTTTACCTACCACTGTCATCATTTGAATTGGATAGACAATCAATCAGGAAAAAAATTAATGTCTTATTCGAATTAGATCCAAGAGATATTCACAATTTGTGATACAAAGTTTAAAGATACATGACAATAGATAAGTTAAGAAAATTCTGTAAAGATGCTTGGAAAGCAGAATATATATTTGTGTACATTAAATTAACAAATAAAAAAGGCATACACAAAACTAATCACCAACTACCGCTAGGCTAATATATTTAATGGTACAGAGATACTAGTTACCCATTAAAAATGAAAATATGGTGATAATAGATGTAATAACAGTAACAATGTAAAGAAAATGCTAGTTAGATAATGGTACAGGTTTTTCATATTATATCATTTACAACAAATAAATCTAATGAATGGATACTATTTCTATTGAACAGTAGTAGAAGAATCGTCAAACTTAAATATCTAGAACAAAAAAAGCCCGTAACGGTTATTGACTGAAAAGGTAAGATGTATAAAACATAATACAACTCAGCTGAAGTTAAAGATTGAACTTAATGAAGATACTGTCGGTACTGTTTATCTACCTCCTCTAAAACTATTAGAAACAGAGGAACGTGTACAAGACATTGTGTACTTCAAACTAATTTACAATGAGTTAACTCAAAATGTTGAATACATTTCACATAATGTGAAATTTTTTGAGTAAATAATTACCTCTAATAAGTAATATCCTGTCTCAAATGTAAATCTAATACTGAATCTAAAAATATTACAACAAAAGAAACTAAGAATAAACGTTGGATTACCGATGCAATTTGTAACGCTTGTGGTAGCAAGAAGTCTACATTTATCGAAAATGATGCCTCTGTAGGAGATATTGTTGATACCATTGGTAAACATATCGGTGAAGTTTGTTTTCAGGGATCTAATTATTTTGAATATGGAACACAATTTCAAGAAAGAACAGAAGAGGTGGGAAACTTTCGTATAGAACTGATGAAGCAGCTTTGTTTCATGATTAAGCTTACCATATCTACAAAGATAAAGATAAAAGACATAAAGCTGAAAGAAAAGTTTTAAATGATATCAACTCCATTCAAAATCCTACATTTAAAGAAGAATTAAAAGCTACTGCTACCACAACTACTGGGTGTACCAAAATGATTTAACATTATCGCAAACAGAAATATTTTTTGCTCATAACACCTAGACCAGATGGCGCAGAGACATGCGCGATAGCGCATTTGAAAGGTATTTTGCTGCTGCTTGGATCTGTGTGCACCAATTATGGCTTTCAAAGGATTTCAATGCACCCAAGGGTTCCTTCCCCCCTGGGTGTTTTTAAAAATTTCACTTCGTAAAAAACCATGTAAAAATCTGTAAATTTATGTGAAAGTTTAATTCCATGTGCAAATAAATACAGGAGGAAAAATAAATGTGACAAATCATTTTGGGACTTTTTGTATTATTAAACCAAAATTATTTCAAGTATTTGGAATACCTCAGTAAAAGTAATTATCACTTTTACATGAATTATGGCATATATGAAATTTTTACGGTTCTAAAACAGGATAAAGAGGTATTATAGACCTAGCTAGAAAATCTTATTTGAACCAAGATATGTAGGGAAATAAAAGATCTGTGCTCATATCGCTTTCCTAAAATTCAAAAATTTCAAAGACGAAGATATTATTCTCCTCATATTGGCAGTTCTCGCTCGCCCCAAGTTTGAATGCACACACTCTCAAACTGTAGAAAAATAAAAAGTTAAAAATCCCTAATTGGATTAGTCAAATTTCACTACTCACCTAAGCACATAGTGTACCTTTGTGTAAATCACGCGGATTCTTACAAAATTAGCACCGTTTTTTGCATTGCAAGGAATTGGCGGAAGCCGGGTCGCCGAGACTCAACTCATGCTGAACAGTGTGGAAGGCCTTCGTAGTGAAGTATTGGGCATCCAAAAAAGATTAAACGCACCACAAGAAAAACACAAATTTCGACAAGCGGCTAAACGTGACCGATACTAGGGTCAGACAGCTAGAAACATAGAACAGTTTTCTACGGCAAAAAATAGAAAGGCTTGAAGGAAAATCAAAGGAACACAATCTCATCTTCAGCGGCATCCCCAGGCAGGAAAACGAAAACAGTTTACTCCGCAGTGTCTGTGAAATTTGAATCAACAAACTGAACCTGAACGACATCGAAGTAGATTACGTCTACAGAAGTCTAGAGATTCTGACAAGATTTGTGTGAGATTCTTGAAGCAAAGTGATCGAATCAAAGTCCTCGCGGGAAAAAAGATGCTCAAAGGATGACACAGAAAAAACTACATCAACCCAGACTACACGACAGCCGCCTCCAAGAAGAATTTTAAGAAGAGACAAATAATAAGACAAAATGAAAGACCTCAGTCAGCTAAAGCTCACCCGTCTCAACAGGGTCATTTAAACATTCGCCGAAATCGAAATACTGCCAGCCGACTCATGCAGAACACAATTCCCTCCTACTTTAGCTCTGCTTTCACCACAAGCGAAAAGGTAGTCATTCGGCCCTTACAACCGAAAAATGTACATAACATTCTGTTTTAGAATGTGAGTGTCAATAATTATAGATACGAGAAAACGAAAACTGTTTGTGATCTTAACCTATCAATGTTCTGCCTAAGTGAAACGTGGCACAGCGATTCCAACTTTATGGAAAAACATCTAAATGTGGGCTATACTGTCCACACCTACCCTGCAGTTAGAGAGCGTGGAAAACTGAAGGTTGGATTCATTATAGGTTATAAAACATCGCTTCGAAATGATATAAAAATTACTGACCATAATGAATATTTTATTGCAGTTAAATTCCTGTATTATGGGAATGTTGATGTGCATACAATCTGCTACATACCACCTTGTAGCAATATGGATTATCGGTTGGAAAATATTTTTACTTTTTAACTCTACTTGTTAAACACAAAACTCTCACGAACCACATTATTTTGGGTGATCTCAATGCACGCATTGGAAGCAGCATAATCCTGCATCTTTCATTCCTTGGAAACTTTTCTCGGGCGGCTGCCAATAGAGATCGGGTCACTCACCAACATGGAAAACTTCTGAACCATCTATTGATTGAAGAAGACAGTGTGAGACTAAACGGACTTAGCTACTCAGATCAAGAAGTAAACTTTACGTTTATTAATGTCAATGGTGCGAGCACAATTTAAATGGCTATTTATCGCTTCACAGATACCCATCTGTTGTCGGACTTCGATGAATCCTATAATGGCACAAGTGAACACCAACTCATTATCTTCAACTGTGACAAACCGGAAACTCACTCTCAAGCAGACCACATCACTTGCAATAAAATACACTGGAACCCTGACTACGCCCTAAAGTTCAAGTCCAACCTCCAAGCCATCTCCAAAACACTACTGCAGCAATCAGATTCACCGAAGCCATCACATTGGCAGCCGCTACGTGTAATATGATGTGCAGTGGAATACATACTAGGAAAAATTCTACAGGGCTCCAATGGTTTGGCAGAATTTGTAAGACTAAAACGTAACGTCAACAGATCAGTTAGAATTATCCGCTAATCAGCTGAGCCCCTTTCTGATCATGATCCCATTACTGATGATGATAAAACAGACTTCCTACAAATTATGAAACTACATTAGCGCAAATATGTTGAAATTTGTAAAAGTAACTATGTGAAGCGACCAACAGTAACGATTTTTGGTAACACTTTTGACCAATTTCACAGCCGCAATTGTTCGCATAGGAGTAAGGAAATAAGCCATTCGGAATCGTATAATCACTATTAGAACATATATATTCGAACGTGATGAGGCGATAGTGGTCGGGCCTGAAGGTAGTATCACTGATTTAAAAGTTTATTCACTTGACATTAGTATAACCACTGTCGAACTTAAAGCAATAATTGCTTTAAGTTCGACAGTGGCTATCCTAATTATTAGGATACTATCTAGCAAAAACGCCCCAGGATATGATGGAATACCCAATGAGGTATATAAGTACCTAGACTCCCAATAGACTTTATCTTTGAAACGCATTCAACGCAGTCCTAAACGGTTGTATACACTAATTGGGGTGAAATTGTAGCATCCCCTATCTTTAAAAAGGGACAGGAATAACTCCAGCAACTACAGACCTATATCCTCACTGAATACCACTACCAAGTTGTTTACGCTTATACTCAGTGAAAGACTTCAATCCTTCTGCCGGATGAATTAAATAATTAGCAAAAACTAAGCCACTTATCTTCTGAGCATGCTAGGCTCATATTTTTAGCCTGAATGCTGTAATAGAAAACTCATGTAAATAGATCTCTGCGCAGCATTTGACTCTATTAACCACCATATCTGGTGGATTAGATTACTCTCAGTCGGTAGAAGCCCAAAATTTATTAGTATCCTTAGATGCCTGTATAAATATGCCAATGCAAGGGTAAGCAGCACTTCGCTCACAGATAAAATAGATGTACAACAAGGAGTCCTACAGGGATAAACCATGTCACCATTAATTTTTGTAATTTATCTTGATCAAGTTGTACAGACTACGTTGAACCTTCCGGGTATTATTGTGAACAATAGAAATGTAAACATGCTCTTCTTTGCAGGTGACATTTTATCACTAGCCAGTTAACAGAGTGACCTACAAAGACTGATTAACAGACCTGCAGTATGTTTTAAAAAAATAACCTTAATGTCAAACTGGGCAAAACCAAGGTCGTAGAATGTCGAAAGGATGGTAGAAAGCCTAAAGATGTAAGCTTCAATTGGAATTCTGAGAAAATTGAAGTAGTCAACTCCTATAAGTACCTTGGTGTACCAAGCTTCTCGTTTGGTACATCAAATAGGACTTTCCAACACTCAACAAGCACATTTCACTGTATGAATCTGCGGTATTATTAATTAATATTACTGTTCTCCTGCAAAACCTTAGGGCTAATTTTGCCCTAAAAGCCCCGATACTTAAACTGGGTTATAAATACTGGAAAAAAGGTCCAGAATACAAATGCGAACATGTTTTGTCCCCCGCTGTCGTTGAAGCCTGCAAAAGATGACTACGGCTACGGCCGTATCAACTTCAATAAATAATAATAATAGTAATAATAATATCATTGTCCCCACATAGCAATTTGGCAATGTGATTTAGTAATAATGGAACCAAATCTGAGTACAGAGAAAGACGAACATTTGTACTTGATTATTGTTTTTTATACTTTTTCTAAATATCTTTGGGCAAGACCATTCAAACTAAAAATTCTTCAGAAGAATTAGAATCTTTCGTTTGAATTTTCCATCAAGGGCGTGTTCCTCAAAAAATCCACCCTGATGAGGATTCAGAGCTTGTTGCAAGATCTGTTCAAACCCTTTTTAAAATGCATCACATTTAATATTACACAACAGAAAACGGAACTAAAATCATGATTGTAGACAGGAGCTAAGACAACAAGAACTACGAGGTTTGTAGGTAAAGGAAAGTAACTAAAATGTTTAATTTTCAACAATAACCTGAAAGAAATGCACTTTATATTTGAAAATGGACATCACAATCATCATTTCATTTCCCACTTACTTATCACAAATTTAGGTTTTTATTATTTCTAAACCCAGGTATCGCCATCATCATCATCATTGCCTTATTATCTACAATCTATGTATCATTATTATTCCTATTATTTATGTTTATACTTTATAACATTACCAAATACTGGGGGCCATAGTATCCCAACTAGTAGTTCTATATAACGATGAGTCATTACTTTCTGAAGTCAACAACTGCTCACAATTTGAATATTCGTCGTACATTTAATGCAAAATGTTGTAAGAGCTTCAGGCCATAAACTTTTAGACACAACATACTTCAAGCGCATTAAATCACCGTCAACAATTTTTACTGCAAAGTGCCTCAAATATCACATTCCTGCTAGCTTCGACATCCACTGCTCTGACGTAAGTATGCAAATATGTGCAACATCATATTGCAAATAGTAGTAGTTTTGAGGTCATTCGAAAACGACAACTAAACAAAAGAAAATCCTTACCAGTGCAAATTCTGAATTTATGAACACCGTATTTTTAACTTGCATCGCCGAAGTATTTAGTGATTTGCATTACCAGCATTATTTCTGGTAATTGCGTTTATTAGCTAGTGCAGAAATGGCTGTCGTAAGTAGCTGCGAGAAAGTATATAAAGGCGTCACTTCTTTGAATATCATATAAGACTCAAAAACCACCCGTGGAAGCATCATTTCTACCTAAGGTACTTTTTCAACAGCAGTTTGAATACTTGTGGTTTGTAAAAGCCAACTAAAATTTTATATTCTTCATTTTAGAACGGACGTAAAGACAACAAACCATCAAAATGGCTCACATTGCATACATAGCTTGTATTCTGGTAATCTCTGCCATCATCGGATCATGCAGCGCTGGAGACTGTGTTCGTAAGTTTAAAATTTTATCCCCTTGTGGTAATTATTCATACTAATGGATGTTATACTCATTTTAAAAGCTGCGAAGTGTCTTGAAAATAACAAGATGGGATGCTTAACATGCACTGGTCCCAAGAGTTGTAAGTTAAAAAATTTCAGATCATAATAATCTCATTAATTTTTTTCGCTCAAATAATATTTAAATAACTTGCAGACGAATTCACCTCAACTGACGGTAAGTACAAACGAGTGATTGCTTATATATACGATATGCTTAATTGATGTGATTAAAATTAGGTTCGTGCAATGTAAAATGCAAAAATGATATCACTCAGAGCGGATTGATAAATCTCAATTTGCTAAACTGCGTACCTGTGGACGTATTAGGTGAGTGAAAAAATTGAAAATACTTTTTAACCGTTTAGATAATACTTTAGAACAGAAAAATGGTGTTATCATTTTCACATTACAGGTTGCAGCTCAGTCTTGAACCACCTAACCCTTTTGGTGGACATTCTTTCAATAACTAACCTCCAAAAGACCTGCAGCAATTAAAATAAGCACGTTTGCTGTGTCTTGTAGTCGTATTGTAGTGAATTTCGGTTGAATAGCTGAATAAAATTAAATTTTAGCATCAAAATGAATATTTTTCAATGATGTTATTTATTTTGACTAATTTCGCGACGGCTAAAATCATCTTCATGGAAGACTGAGATCGCATTAGGTCAAAAAAGCGAAGGGTTGTGTTAACTTTTGTTATTGATTTTGTGGAGAAGACGTCTTACCCCTTTGGCTGCGTTTGATAAAACATTGACTTTCTAGTTACTCAGCCAATATACTTTTTCAACCTACGACCACAAATCGCTTTATTAAGCTATTACTGAAATAAGCCGTAGCAACGACACAATAAATGCAATCATATGACTTATCATGATTGTACTCAATCTGTAAATTTTGGAAGCAGGTCAGTTATTTTGCGATCTGAATTTAGCAAAAGATTAGGGACCGTCCATAAATATCGATAGCATGTTGGGG
>WJFA01003664.1:0-12298 GCA_009870155.1 Pseudobourletiella spinata | reverse complement strand
TAGCTATGGTAATAAGTAGAGTGACGGTTCACCCCAACAATTGGTATGAGAATGAAAGAATTAATGAGTACCGCAAGCGTCGCTGTTAAGGCTATCTCACACACATTTCAACATTTGCTCTAATCACAAGACTAATCACACGCACCTCATCCAGTACTAAGCGAAATCCTATGGCATGTGGGAAGTGGAACCGCAGATAGAAATATCGTCAACGGAAGAAAGTTTGACCCCATCTTCCAAAGAATCTTAGATTTGCAATTCCAATGCTTTTTAATCCCACCCCCTAGTTATTCTAGCGCAGGCGGTGTACAGAGTGAAATTTATCATTTATTCCCATCCTTTTTGAACCTATCCGACATCGCCGTGTTATACATTATTCCTAACAGCCCTATCGGTTCAAACTTCATTAAAAATATGCTTCATCCTCTTACATCCTGTACATTAGGGCAATCTTGCCATAATTTTTTGTATGACTCCCACAGTCTACAAATGTCATAAGCTTAAGCATTTCAACGTACGTAGCTTGGATATTTCAAAATTACACTTTTTCTTCCTATTAGGGCAATCTTGCCATAATTTTTTGTATGACTCCCACAGTCTACAAATGTCATAAGCTTAAGCATTTCAACGTACGTAGCTTGGATATTTCAAAATTACACTTTTTCTTTCCCCTAAATCCTTAATTTTAACTTTACGTTTAACTTGAAACATTTGGTGATCAAATACTCGAATTTTATAAATTCAATGGGCTCCTTGAACTTTTAATTTATGCTCATCATATTTGCTACAATACTATGGTTATTATGTGAACTAAGGAAATGGATTTCCCACTCAAATTAGCATTCTTGGTAGTACAAATGTCCATTATTATAGTTTATGTTCGGAAACAAATATGTCAATCCATATTATCGTACCGAGCAGATTTGCTCCGAGGCCTTTCTGAGAGCCAAAGCTGCATCCATGTACCGTAAACACTCCCTCATCTATTTTTAAAGGAAAAGGACCAAACGCTAGACCATATTAGCAGGTGTCCCATGGCCTTCCTCTACCCCGCTGCTTGTCACATTCCTCAACGGGGCATACATGACGGTAGTGAGGTTATTGGAATGTGCCTTCCTCTACCCCGCTGCTAGTCACATTCCTCAACGGGGCATACATGACGGTAGTGAGGTTATTGGAATGGACCCGCCATGTGGATTTTGAGCATGCTTTTGGGAGGGACAAATCTCGCGCAAAAAAACAGTGACAAATTAAGAGATGGAGAGAGGTCGAGTCGACAGGAAAATCAAGCGTTATTTACGTAAGACTGTCGTTTTCACAGTTGATTGATGGGGCTGATATGTGAGTAAATAGCATGTAATGTGTACTTAGAGGACTTCTACATCCAAGGAAGGTACTCGAACCCATCCTACNAAGACTGTCGTTTTCACAGTTGATTGATGGGGCTGATATGTGAGTAAATAGCATGTAATGTGTACTTAGAGGACTTCTACATCCAAGGAAGGTACTCGAACCCATCCTACCACATTTTTTCCCACATAGAAACTCAAATATCCGATGTTCAGCATACAGCCCAACAAGTTAGCCTCTGCTGTAAGCTCCGCTTTTAGTGAGGTAGGTGTGTGTGTGGATGAGAGGATCATGCAAGTTTAAGTTGTATGGGAGACGGAGAAGCTGCCAGAAGCAGACGAAAAGATGGGAAAGAGAAATCTAAAAAGGCATCAATATGGAGTGAAATACTGGCGATTATTATCTTCTCCTAATGATAGCCATAGTCTGGGAGCTGGGGGGTGTGCAAAAAACAATGCCAAAACTCTTCTCGCTACGTACTCACATTCAGTCAGTCAACGATGTTTCTCGCTCCCAATTAGGAAGTGTAAATCGAAGAAGAATCAAGATTTTTTTCACAATCTGTACCCCCCAAATTGCGTTAATAGGGATGAGAATTAATGTTATTTTAATAATAAATTCTGTACGCTATTCTTCAAGCTTTTTATGCATGTCTCGCCCAGTAATTTTTCTGATGTTCTAAAAGAATTTAATTGCGCATTCAAGTTACTAATTCCTCTCATATAAGGTCACGTCATGACATTGGGTGAATGAAGTGGGAAATTTGTGCTCACGTACGCATGCTCACACACACACGTACAAATAACAAGCAAACACATCTATAATTTTCTCATCTGTCTCTCTGGCTCCCTGCTCCAGGCTGCAGAGGGATATTTGCTTTTTGTCAGCGAGCCATACCGTCGCCATAATTGGACTCATGTAATAATTCCAGATGATATCCTTTCCCAAATGGAAGACGTCAAGTACAAGAAGACACCTCCCGTGCCGCCGCCGAAACCATCGTCATCCTCTACGGGTCGTGTAAATACTACAAATAAATCAAATGGGAAGATCAATGGGCATAATCATCATCACGGAGGGAAGCATGAAAATTGTCCGCATATCCAAGAACTTCCTATTTTGTCCCGTGCGGACACACATCCTCATGTTCCTCAACCGCACCCACCCAATCTGGATGAGCACACAACAAGCAATACACTGTTCCCAACACCGGCTCCACCCCTCCCCCGCCCCATCTCGCCGGCTGCCAAGCGGCGTGAGGTGATCAAATCTCCATTTGACCCCGAAACCCGGTCGGATGAGCTGAGGAAGTTTGGAATTAATGAGGGGAACGAGGAGGAACATAAGTTTAACAGCTACCATTTGGACTATAAATACACCCCGCCACCGATCAAAGGTCCCTGTGTCGCCTGCGGTGAGGGGATCATCGGCCCGGTACATTATTAACTGGCATACATGATCATCCCTTCGTAATTCTCACTATACTCTCCATACTTTAATCTTCCCACCTATTTTTCCAGCTGGTCACGGCCATGGACCAAATGTGGCATCCGGAACACTTCTGCTGCGCCAACTGTGAGCGGGAATTACGTCCCCCGTACTTTTTGGAACACGATGGAGAGCCCTACTGCAAGGCCTGTCACCAGAAATTATTTCTCCCGCCGTGTGCTGCTTGTGGCAAGCACATCCCTGATGTATGGTTTTCCATAGTACATCATGTAGATTTTCAATTTTTAGAGGGACGTGGGGTCACTCCGCCGCCCAGTTGCTTCATGTAGATCTATTAGCGAAAGGTTCATGCATGTCGAATATGGAAGTAAAGGGTTGGGCTGGGGATAAATTTCAGAAATATATCAGCGCCATGGGAAAAGTGTGGCACCCGGAGTGCTTCGTCTGCACGAAATGCGGGGTCATGTTGCCCGAGAAACAGTACAAGGAGAAGAGCGGGAAGCCATATTGTGAGAAGGACTACCATGAGCTCTTCTCTCCCAAATGCTCCGCCTGCAATAAGCCCATCACAACTGTGCGTACAATTTCGTATCGTCCTTTCAAATTATACACAATGATTATGATGAACACAACACGATACACGATATGACATGCTTTAAATCAGCTTGCCTGGTTGGGCTGTCGGAAGCGCGGGAAAATTATGCCTCGTGTATGAAACAGGGTAAGAAAACAACGGCACTTGGCAGGGATTGGCACCCAAACTGCTTCAAGTGTGCCAAATGTGGCTGCGTTCTCAATCCGGATAAATTCTACGAGAAAGATGGAAAGCCGTACTGTGAGGATGACTACAACGACATGTTCCTACCCAAGTGCGCGGGTTGCAGTTTACCGATTAAGCAGGCAAGTTTGAGCCATATACCTATGCGTATGCACGATTATCTGACCTACATAAATTAGATTTAGATTGCAGTAAATTTCCACATTGTTGTAATTTGGTTTGAGTGAGTAATATATCGATGGATAGGTGAATTAATCCCATTAACAGTAACAGCTCATTGCATAAAAATTTATTCTTTATTTTATCTTACTACTGAGAAGTATTTTCTACACGTGCGTTAGCGCCCGGGCTAAGTGCTGTGAATAATATTTACTGTTAGCCAAGTATTTATTCTAACAGGTCGACTGGGACCCTTTAATATTGCTCTTAAACTGATCCAAATATTATATTTGTTGGTGCGCCAAGCCAACCCTTGATAACTCATAGGGAGCTTTACGTCATCAATGCGTTCAACCACAATACAATCTCACAAAAAAAGTGCGAGACATAATCACGATGAAGCTGGGTAATTTGAGTTGGTACATAATTTATTTTTACCACTTTAGCAAAAGACCACGCCAGGTCAAAATATCAATTTACTGCCGATAAACTTTGCCGCAACAGTTTGCCTAACACAGTAAACTGTCCTTTGGTCCACGTTAGAATCGTCAAAATACCACAAAACTCAGTATTAACAGTGCAAATCTCACGCATGTCGGAGTTAAAGTACTCTGTCCGTCCTGTCTTGCATCCACTATCACAACGAGCAACCTCAGTTCCTCGCGTACATAGGCTTGCAGATGCTACCCAAGATGAATCTCGACTGTCATTGGTCAAAATACATCAAATGTCACACAGAATGCCTAGCATGATATCAAAGTCCATTTCCACACGCATACCTGAACGTAAACTACTTTTACCATTAAAATCCTAGGCTAAATGCCCACGCTCTTCACTCTCCATCAGTCTCGATGATTACATTCTTACTACTAAATTCTCAATAGCTGGCAGTTGACCGAGTACTATAACTAGATATGGAGGTTCTTTGCGACAGCCAAGTCGACATGAAATCTGGCTTTCCCAAAATTTATTCTTTATATCTACATGTTATATGAGACCTGTATGCCAAGGTTCCTTGCCATTTAACTCGCACAACCGAATGAGTTTTGCATGCGGATAGTTGATTATTACGCAAGATGAACGACTGATTACTACGGCCCGAGCTTCTCGTTTCAGGTGACAGGAAATGTTAAATATGAGAATTTCTAAATTGAATTCAAGTATCAGTTTCAGCGACTTAACAAATTATTGAACAACATTTAAGTTTAAAGAAGTATTTCGCAAAAAAATTACATGGAGAGAACGGGTAGATGGAATAAATGAGCTGCGTTGCATTTAGCTTCGCTCTATTGAGAGCACCACGAAGCTAAACAAATCTATACTTGTAAAAGTATTAGTGTAAATGTCGAAAGCTTGATTTTAATTCCAGGTTAGGTGTATCCGTAGAGGGCACAAAGCAACTGACAGAATCAATATTTTCTAAAGTGAACAGCTAAAATAGTTGGTTATCTGTCATCTCCTTTATGACATTAATATGAAAAAAGCACTAATCCAAATTGCAGGCATAACTTAAATAATAATTTGCCATTTTGAATGTGATGGCCAAATTTTCATACTAATTTTACATATATAAGTCTGATAGCCTTAGTCAGCAAGAATTCCATTCCTGTTAACACTAGTATAACTCTAACAGATTCCATGTATACTTCCATTTTGTCGGAAATCCACATGCGAGCTGACACCTCCATAATGGTTGTCCACTTATTTCTCAAGCAGAATCTGATGCGGGTGATGGGGAAAACCTGGCATCCCAACTGTTTCCGATGCATTGAATGCAAAAAGGTCTTGTCACCCAATAATTACTACGAGAAGAACGGCTTCCCCTACTGTGAAGACGACTTTCACAAGAAGTTCTCTCCCAAATGCGCCGCCTGTAACGCGCCCATTAAGGAGGTATGTGCAAGAGAATGCACCGCGTCGGGCCAAAAAGCTCCTTATGTACCGGCCGCGCGACCTCAGCGAGGCTACCATAATTATTTGAGCGTGTTTGGACTCGTACATGTACCATTGTTGTTTATACTTTACCCGAATTTCAGAATCCAACGAATGCAATGGGAAAAACCTGGCATCCGCACTGTTTCAAATGTGCCGTCTGCAACAAAAAACTTTCGCCCAGCAACTATTACGAGCGGGACGGCGTCCCCTACTGTGAAGATGACTTCCACAAAAAGTTTTCTCCCAAGTGTGCCGGATGTAGAGATCCTATCAAGGAGGTTCAGATCCTCGAATCCTCCCACGCATAACTATATATCTCGTAGGGGGAAATGATGGAGAAAAAAGGGTTTTTACATGATGATTTGTTCCTTCTCTGTTCCAGAACCCTCTTCATGTCATGGGAAAGACTTGGCATCCCAACTGCTTCAAATGTGCCGTGTGTGACCGAAAGCTGAATCCTAATAACTACTACGAGAAGGATGGGGTCCCATATTGTGAGGATGACTATCACAACAAATTTTCACCCAAGTGCTTCAACTGCCATGGACCAATCAAGCAGGTGGTGTATCGCCGTTGTCAGACATGAGTTTTTCCACTGGTCACAACTGATGTGTGCGCAGACATAAGAGAGGATGAATGGACATTATTTTTTTCATCCATGATTTTCCAGAATCCAACGCGAGCCATGGGAAGGAACTGGCATCCTAAGTGCTTCAAGTGCACGGAGTGTGGAAAACAGTTGTCGCCGAGCCAATTCAGGGAGAAGAATGGAAATCCGTATTGCGAGGAGGACTACCATAAGCTTTTCTCTCCCAAATGTTATGCCTGCAAGCAGCCCATCACCGATGGGGTAATCCTGTTTATCCTGTTCCGCAAATCATGTTTTTCATGAGCATTCCTCCACTTCGTGCCTTTACGAATACGGAAAGCTCAAATGATTCTCCAACTTGAAATTTTGATACCTTTACGGAAATTAATTCGTGGTTTTAACCAACCGTCTATATCACTCTAAATAAATAGAAGCCTTTAGTGGCTAACGGTAAAACTTGGCATCCGGAGCACTTCAACTGCTCCGACTGCGGAAAGCACCTCTCCCCAACCGAGTACTTTGAGAAGGAAGGGCGATTCTACTGCGAGGACCATTACCATAGAAGATTCTCGCCCAAATGTGCCTCATGCAGTGGTCCGATCAAGGATAATGTAAGTCATAGAACTAAATTTGGAAGTGGGCAAATCCTTCCGCGGTTTACTACACACGGTTACACTTTCGAGAGCTAATCAACTCTCGTGTGTCACACTACTGATCTGATTGGAATCTAAATTTGGGCTAGACGAACATCTCTATCTCTTTTTATCTGCTTTATATATCTCTCTCGCTATGTCGCTCTCACTCCTGTCTGTACAGAGGGCTGTAATGGCCATGGGGAAAAATTGGCATCCCGAGTGCTTCAGATGTACGGCGTGCAACAAGCAGTTGGCTGAGAATGCATTCTACGAGCACGATGGGAAGCCTTACTGCGTGGATGACTTCTACAACTTGTTCGCTCCCAAATGTAAAGGATGTAGGCAACCTATCAAGGATGCATACTGCCTCTTCGCCCTCAACGGTGACTGGCATCCTAATTGCTTCCGCTGCAAGGTTGAGACTCATTCAATTGCGATCGCAAACCCACCCCTGAAACTCATTACGATCACTCTTTTTTGTTTTGTTTTTTTTCACTCCAATCTCGAATACGCAGGACTGCGGAATTGCCTTGGAGAACAATAACTTCTTTGAATTCGAAGGAGAGCCTTACTGCGAGCGTCACTATCACGAACGAATGTGCCCGGATTGCATCAAAATGCGACGAGCCTTGGCGCGTTACTGTGGAAGGGAGACGGCGAGCGGACGTCCTCCGGGATCTCAGCAAGCCTTCCGAACACTTAATCTTCCGCCTCGTCCCAGCTCCCGCCAGTCCGTCGAGCAGAAAATGTATATTCACGAAATTCAGAAGTCCAGCTCCAAAAGTCACTTGGATGTTCCCTCGGTGACGGTGAATGATGAGCGACCAATGTCAAGCCAGTCGCAGTATTCGATGGAATCCACCTACAAGGAGGAGCGAAATGGGTCTCATGTGTCGCCATACGGGTCGGAGTATAGTACGGCGATACGAACGCCCACACCGCTACAGTCGTCACCATGGAATGGGTTCACAACAGCTGACAGGCAGATTACGAGGGAAACCTCGTCCAATGCCGGCAAATTCCCCGTCGGACCACAAACGATTCAGTTCGAAAGTACCTTCAAAAAGGAAGAGTATCAAGCGATTTCGAGGCATTAACTAACTAACTTCTCTTGTATGATATAGGAAATCACAAAGCACATCCAGATGTACACACGGTTCAGTTCAGAGTCACTAATTTTGTTGTAGAGAAAGTATGCGCAGTCAATTGCTTTATGTATTTTAAGCTCTTTGGGCCAATAATATGTTCACATATACCTACGGGTTGAGTAATTTTCCTCTGGCCTTCAGGAAGTCTGTTCTCCTGCTTAAAACTGTGTACAAAGTTTATTGTTATTACTATTGTTACGGTATACCCTCACATTGTTGGTATCATCAGAGGCAGTATAGTGGCGCACTACACTCTAACTTACCTCATATGTATTTACATTAACAAAGATCGGGTCATAGCTATACCTCCCATAGCTTCTATAGCTTTAATTGTTATCATTTAAACATGTGTGGTCTGGACTTACACTGATTCGAAACTTGAAAGGTTCTAATAAAGCTCGAAGTAACAGCTTCTACTGATGATCATAATGTTGATTCATTTACATTTATAACGACATGTCAATCGCGGATGACAATCTTTAGATTTTACGAGAGTGTTCATTGTATGTTAAATATTTTGGAGAGCTCCTTCTTGTTCACTTTTCCTAAATGATTTCGGGGAAGCTCCGTCACGGTTCTGATAACGGAAGGGACCATGTAGTGTGGAAGGCGATACTTTGCTTTTTCCTTAAATTCTGATAGCGATAGTGATTTGTTGTATCTCCAAACTATAACAGCTGCCACTACTTGCCCCCAGGTGGAATCCGGTAATCCCACCACAGAAACTTCAAGAATCTCGTCGAGGCTAAGAAGCTGCGTTTCAATTTCTAAAGCACTCAATTTGTATCCTCCGCTTTTAATTATGTCGACGGACTTGCGACCAAGAACTCTAAAGGCGCCATCGCTATATTCTACGACATCACCAGTGATGAACCAACCGTCTTCGGTGAATTCTTTAGCAGTAGCTTCAGGGTTGTTGAAATAACCTTTGAATACAGACGGTCCTTTCGTAAAGAGGTCTCCAGTAATAGGCGCATCATCGCCTTTGTTGATTAGTTTAACAGGAAAGTTGATTTCATGAGCATCGCCCTCGGCTAGTATCTCTACCGATTTTCGTGATGAAACGTTTGCTACACGGATGCGAACGGATGGAAAGGGAGTTCCCACAAACCCTGAGATGTCGAATAAGTGCAAAAATTGTTCTAGGATTCGTCATGAAAGATCAGTATAGGAAGTAGTTTTTACCCGGTCTTCGATTACCACGGAGAGGATTTGACAATATTACCCCTACTTCGGTCATTCCGTACCGCTCGAGTATTCGGTGACCAGTGATTTCTTCCCATTTTTCCAAAACAGGGACGGGAAGTGAGGCTGACCCACTGAGAAATAATCTGAATAGAACAATGCAAAATAGCAACAGCCCAACCAATAGTATGATGAGGAGAGGATAACCAATCAACCTCATTTTATCCAGGCATGTCTCTCTTACGAATTCCCTATCGGCACGTGAGCTTAAGTTTCGCTCATATTCTTCAATAAGTTTCACATACACAGTAGGGACACCCATGAGAACTGTTGGACGACCGCATTCATGTGATAATAATTCCTTCCACACTACCGCAGCATCAAATTTCTCGAGCATGTGGCACCTGATAAAATCATTGCAAACGATGCAGGGATAGTCATAATTTTTTAAAACTGCGATGACCTGATCCTACAAGATCAAACGCACCGAGCTCCAACGGACAATGGACTGACCAGTGCATGGACCACTCCGTGTGTGTGGTGCAGCGGAAGAACGTGGAGTAATGTGTCAGCCGATGTGATTTCAAACGAATCACATATGTTCTTCACCTGATCATTTAAGTTATCGTGCGTCAATAGAACACCTGGAAATTGTTTTTAATACAAATGATAATTATATAGCTTGTTTTAGAGGTGAGCAAATAAAATTTGTAACCTTTAGGCTCCCCAGTAGTTCCGCTCGTGAATAGAATTAGTGCGTCCTGGTGTATTGGGTCAGGATAAATTTGGTTGTCCTCTATACTTGGGGCTGCAGCTGCAAGTGTTTCGAAGTCAATGACAATCAACTCCGATCCTGCTGCTTTAACAAATTGTAGCCTCCTGGCATATTGCGGAGTTGTCACGGTGATCCTTGACAGGGATGCTTTAATGTAGTACTCAAGCAATTTGTCAGGGTGTTTTTCTGAGAGAGGAACACCTGCAAGCATCGAATCAAATAAAAAACTTTAGTTCATTGAAATTACCAGTAGATTACCCCTTCCTGCAGTTGTAAAATTGTTGCTACAGAACACTTGAGAACTATGCCAAAATGCATTGGATAAACGAATCCGAAGTTGATGATTAGCTAAGTGTATGCTCAGTAATTTAGAGTAATGCAAAGCGATTTGGACTTCATTTTAATTTTATAATCGATACACAAGTATACCCGTATGTCCACCGAGCCACGAACCCCAAAGCACGGCAGGGAACGATGCATCTCTAGGACAAAGAAATGTGACACGCGAGGGCTCACTGACAACACTTCTGAGTTGACTTGCTACATGTAGAGCTCCTTGTCTGAGTTGCCAAAAATTGAAACTTTTACCTTGGCAATCAGCAAAGCCTACTTTATCTTTTGTACTGCAATTGAACGCTGTGGCATATACCGGTAGATGTACTACGCTGTTGTTCCTTCTAAGATCAGGAAAATATAAATTATTCCGGATATGCACTGAAAGTGCTCTTTCAACTCGCACGCACCAAAGCACGTGCATTCCTCCCTTGTGGCAGCTACAGAACACAAGACGACACACGAGGCAATTGAGTTATAATTTAGTCATGCATGTCAAGGAAGCACAGAGCCATAGAGTAGTGAGTGACCTTGACTTTGTACATCACATTTACAATATTAAATACGCGCTTGATATTCCGAACTATCTTCTCAATTTTCGGCTTCAAATCAATGAAAGTATCAGTGCAACATTCCCACTTCATCTTGAAGCTGGCTTCGTCAGTACAGGAGAGGAAGTTCGCGCGCGTAATCTATCGCTCATAATTGGGGAACCCGGGTGTTTTCCCACACAGCAAAATTACCCGAAGCCACGCCGTTGAAGCAGATTGAAATATGCTCAGTTTGGGAATGCAAATATGAAATATGGGAAAGCTGCGCTTATGTTGATGGAAGGGGAATATTGTTATATTAATTTTCCTCTTATACGAAGTAATTAATCAAACGCCTGGAGTAGACTAACCCCAATCCCGACCAGAGGACCCATGGGGTCCTCTGGACCCTTCTCCGCATTCCCCGACGGACCTCCGCCAGAAGTCCTTCCTCTCTGGAGGCCAGAGAAGGACTGAGTAGGCCAGCATGGAGCACGCCAGGACGCGCTTTTACAGCGTCGAATGGAGACTCCATGTGTTCTTTCTTTTGGCGATATCTTTGGTTCTAGCCATCTGATTTTAGTGGGAGTGGTACCAAATGTTGGCTAATCAATTGCTCTTTGATCATTTACTTCAGTGAATGACTTTGGTTCTACATAGGCCTTGAATATGACTAAAAACCTTCCTAAGATGGCCGTTAATATTGTTGTACACGCACATATATGAACGTTCTATGTAACACGTTCATTCCAAAAGTAGCGTGTAAATATGAATTTCTTGAGAAATCAATCGAGGAGATACAGAGATCAGTACATATCTGACTGTAAAAGTAAAACTGACTGTCTTAACCATATCATCGTATGCAACAAAATAAAAGTCCATCATAGGGAGGAAGGGAATATTTGAGTCTTTATTAAGTCATTTTCTTAATACTAAAATTTACGTGATTTGAACATAAGGGGATACACAATAAAGCGTATCAAATTTAGGGTAGTCGTATGTCAATCCGTTATTTTCTATTCTAAATAGAAAACTTAGATGATCCCAGTACTCATTAAAGCATAAAATTTTGGATTGCCCTTGCAATCTTGCTTTGTCAAATTCAGTATACAGGAACTCAAAGATACGTTGCCTAAGTTTAACAATCAGGTCACCTGTGTGGCTTAGGTTATTGTATTTGCACAAAACGTAATCATAGATGGTTCGGTAAGCAGCATGAATAACAAGATTTAAACATGCATAGGCTTTGTTAGGCACTCCTTTTAATCTGTATCTTGGCAACCATTGACATGAGGTTCTGGCAAATAAATCTTCGACGTATTTCCACAGTGCAGAAGTAAATCTGCACACAAAATAGTGCCTTGCATTTCTGTATTTCTCATTGCACATTGGGCAGTGATCTGTGTTGCTAAGACCCATGTGCTTAGCTAAG
>WJFA01003663.1:0-12303 GCA_009870155.1 Pseudobourletiella spinata | reverse complement strand
CGACCGGTGTATACGTTTGCTGTGTGCAACAACTACTACTATACTACTACGGCTACTTATTACAGTCTCTGAACGGGATGAGATAAGGTGTGCATCACTGATAGTAGTAGTAGTTGTCGTCGTAGTAGCAGTGTTAGTTCTTGCTGTAATGGTAATAGTGGTCGTGCCAGTAGAAGTAGTAGTAGTAGTAGTAGTTGTGAGTCAAATTAAATTGTTGCACCAAGGAATATACGGGCATGTACGAGTGAGCAGGGAAAGAAACAGAGAGATGAGTCTCCCTCCTTGAGCGTATTATATACGTACTTGATCACTACTACAGTTGACTGAGGTTGGCTTGTCGGTTGTTGGACGGTTGGTTGGCAAAATCAGGGTTCATTGTCGGAGTCAAATGGCATGTTATGTAAAATTCATGATATTCAAGAAGTGTAGAAGAAGGGCTCAGGAGATGTGCCACTCCTGCCTGAATGCGGAAGGATATTCCTCGTCATTACTGGATCGTCCGATAATATGTTGCTCAACGTGTTTTCCACACGGTGCATGTGTGCATGTGTGTGTATGCGTATGACCGTACTGTCAATGTACAACCTCACACTGCGGTTCCTATATGGCCAAAATCTCACTGTGAAACTTACACAGGAGCAAGGAACAAGTGAGGTGGAGTGCTCGGACTACTAACTACCGCGCGCTCCCACTGCCCACCACCACCACCACCTTTTACTAACAGTGAACTTGAGTTCGTTTTCAACTTGTACTCATAAGCATACAGACACGCACACACTTTGCGGCTGAGTCTCTAAGTGGCGGCAGTAATAAATAAGGAAAGGCGCGGATAGGATCATACCTGCTTCACTCAAGCTATCCCCCCGCGCTAACAATCCAGTCAGGCGAAAGTGAGGCCTGCGTAAACAGAATTTAAAGTCCATGCACGAGACTCGTTCAGTTAGCTGGACCCCAGAAGAACGACCACAACAACAACAACAGCAAAAACCTGAGCAGGAGCTATACAACAACAACATGTTGTGTGCTGAGTACATTTATCACTTCATTTGCTTGTCTAGCAAATGAATTGCCTCATCTGATCCAACTGTCACTTAGCTGTCCGTTCAACTGTGGCGGATTACGTGACGCCAAACTGGTCAGAGAATTTCCCACAGTGTTTCCCCTCCCTATCTCGGATGAATTCATCACCTTATTAAAGTAAATGGGGATGGAAAAATGTGGCAAAATACTGGAAGCTTCATTGGATTCCCTCCGCAGGAGAGCGGCATGTGAGGACGTCAACCATCAGCTCTGACCATTCTTCCACCTGGAAGACATCATGTAGCTACATGGCACCAAGGGCCGGCCTCTATGTACGAGTGTGAGGGATGGCGGGACGGGAAGACTATTTTCCTCCCACCGCACACCTGAATCATCACATCATCTTCATCACCAAGATCCTGACACACGAGTAATGGTTCGATGACTAAATGCCGCTCGGGGATGACATGAGAATGATACCGTGGGCATGGTTGGACTGGCTGACTGGCTGGTAAAGTCAACCTCCTCCATACCTGGTCGGCTGGTTGTAGCGCAAGTTAAGATCGCAAGTAGCCCTTCATACACGCACACATACACACACACACACAGCAGAGAGTGAGTGAGCAAGAAACGAATTTCGACGACGGCAATAGAAGACTAGATTAACTGTACGCATTATTATTTCTCATTCAAATTCTGGCTGTATACACATACACATACAAGCCGCCACGGTTTCAGCCCTAAGCCAATATCCTACGAATGAGTAGGATGAATATATTCCAACTTTCAGGTTTGGCCAGTCCACATTTGCATAAAAATTTCCGAATGCGTCCCGAGCCAACGACCTCGCCATGTATTAATTCGGTACGATCCTGTTCCTCCCCTGTTACTTATCCATCGAATTTATCATGCTCCTCAAGATATTTACGGTGCTCATGGGCGCCAAGGATGTAAACAAAGGGAGAAAGTGACGATGCCGGTGCGAGGCACCGTAAGATCTCCGTCTTCCCGGGCTCCTACTTACTACCATCATACACACACACACACACACACACACACACACACACACACACACACAGACACCCAGGAATATAGTAGTCAAGGCACATAGGAGCGGGTTAGAAACCCCAGATGTCGGCAGGGAGCCGTGGGAGCTTGTAACTGCACACAACAACAACCTGCAACAGCATCACCGCATTGTGAGTGAGCAGGGAATGCAAATAGGGGAAATATCATCAATTTTGGTCACACCATTATTATTACTATTAGCGGTATGCACTACACGCCTTGAACCCGGGCCATTAAACGACCGATGCCATCAACTCTCGGCTGAGAATTTATAAAACCATTAGATGATGCCATCACATAAATATAGAGGCTCACTCAACTCGAGTCAAATGTATATGATAATAACAATCATATAACGGTCTCCCTCCATTCCCAATGCCAATGTCTCCACTCAACAATGTGACACGATCATATGACAGCCTTCACATAAATGGTTTGTTATCACTCATCTCAATGCAACACACACACACACACACACACACACACACACACATACTTCAACCAAGAATCCCACATTTCGGTAAAAAGGACAAACACATTCATATAGATGCAGACGTCAAAGTTCTGACGAAGGGAAAAATAATGTGGAAGCGAAGAGGAGTAGAAGTTTATCTAACAATAGCCTAAAGATTTGAACGACTTATTTTCTGTCCAAGGCCAGCCGGTTAATGTCCTAAAGGAACATGTCTTTTCAAATTATACTGTATGCACATGGATGCATATGTGTTTGCCTGCATGTGTGTGTGTGTGTGTGTGTGTGCGCGCGTGTATGTTTGTGTAGGTAATCTCTGTGAGGACTCCAAGGGTCTCACAAGGTAAAAGGGAAAAGAGTTGTTATGAGACATATTATACGACCATAAGTTCATTGTCCTCCCACAGACTTTTGAGGCATCTGCCTTAGGAGTAGTGCGGATGAAGCTTACAGTATGTGCCTCACGGAGTCCAGGTATCCTTCATTTTCTGAAATCCTACATGATTTTCCCTCAAATCTTCCAACTTGCACTCACATACACGGAGAGACACTGATGGGTCCCTTCCCTTTTCCTTTGATAAGAACCTCCGAGGAACGGAGATGAGGGAAATGAACGTAAACAAATCCTTGAAGGATCTTTTCGGTCGACGAACCTCTCGTGTTCCTCCCTCCATCTCTCTCCTTCCTACTGGAAAGATGTGATATTTGGAAAGATATAGATTTCTGCCGATTGTTTACAGCACTTTCTTGCTCCGTGACATTCAAATAACTTTTCCCTTCACAGTAAAATTTAAGCAAAATTATTCACTTTGTATAAAGCCGCAACATATACAGCAGTCAGTGGGCGGAAGTGCAATAGTTTTCCCAAAACGTCGGGGTGGCGACTCTCTCAGTCGTGGACTTTAGTACAGCGACCAGCTTCAACACTTAAAAATTACTGTAAAGTCACGCGCAGACACACATACACACTTGTACATACACACAAATGGAATGCACGGAGGAGTGGAGAACTGTAGGGGAACTCTGACAAGATAATAATAATTATAGTCCTTGTGTTTACAGCCGAAAGGACGTAACCGTGAAAGACTAATCTAGATGTACGGCAATTTTAACGATACGGAAGTTAATCGGAGAAAAAAGTGTTCATACACTTCAATTAACCGTGAATATGCCGCTAGATCTCACAGGCTAACATTATTCCGCCCCAAAACCAGCTTCAACACCGTCCCAACCCATGTGTGATGTGAATGACGAAAACGAGTCTTTACGACCCGTCCATTTCATTTCCTTACACATATTTGCTGTTGTACATATATAGGGCCGCCTCACATCCCCCTGCTCCGCCGCGAGCCAACGACGTGTGGTCAAACGCACTAGATCCCACTCGCATTATATATTTTAAGAGCTGTGAGGAGCAGACGAACTGTCTCCCTCACTCTCACTATTACTGCCGCTACTACTTGCTACACTACTATAGTACTCTGCTGCTAATACGGCTTGAGTGAGCTGAGGTTATTTGAACTGTGTGTTGGATGATGAGAATTAAAATTAAAAGAGATGCTCATTGGTAGCTTCATTTACTTCCACGTAATTGCCCATATCCTTATCACTGCTAACTGGACATTTACTCTTTCCCTCACAGTACGGCCGCAGGCACTATCCACATGATGTATAGAATGTATATGCATATATACTTACTACGGATCCTATATATGCATCCATATGGAATAGTTTGGCAGACACACTCCTCCACCCCGGGGCACATTCATCCACATATATCCACACACACACACACATACACACACACACGCGCGCGTCCGTCCATCCGTAGACTAACTCTGGATTGACGTGATGAAGACTGCGATGAGAAGTTGAACATAAATATAAAAATAATAATAATACATAACTGTTGATTTGTGCTCGGTAGAGTAAAATTGCGCGATAGTCACTCATTTTTGCAAACTCTACTGACTTTTATGAGCCTGCTTATTATATGTAGTTCCTTCCAACCACGAGCCCATACGGTTCACCACCACCACCACCGCCATCATCATCACTGACACTCTCACTCAGTCAGCAGTTGCAATATGCTAGACGCCGGCAGGGGAGGGACTTTATACAAGCATTCGTTTTATGACTCTCTCGTGTTGTGTTGACTTACTGGGTCCCAATGTTCCCTTCCCTAAAAAATCCCCTCCAAGGTTCCTTTCCAGATACACAGCGGATCTTGAGTAATAATAGCAAGTAAAACCCGTGTTGAATTGATTTTTCTCAAGAAAATATATGCATATAATATCACTTGCATATACTCGTCGTCATCGTCACATTATACCGGACCGGATCATTTGGTCTAATGCTACTCTAATTGGCTTTTTTGGAAATACATACATGTGTGTGTGTGTGTGTGTGCGTGCGCGTAGTTTGGGGTATTTTATATGTACGCAGTGAGTACGTATGAGTGGGTGTACTTGTGTGTACTTGCATATACATGTGGGACAGAGAACGCTTCCTCAAAAGACTGCAGTTGTGGATACAGTGTTGACTGCCTGCCGTGTAGTCATCGGAAAGGGCCAGTTTGAAACATTTATTAATGTTAAGAGGGGAGGGAATATGGAGGAAGACAAGGTGAGAGGAATAGTGACTGGGAAGTTACGTCTGGGTAGCGAGCCAGAAAGGTGTACCACACGGAGGAGGCGCAACAAAAAAGGAAGAAACCGGTGCTGGCTCAAAAACTTACACTGTCGTACATAACCGGATTTCTACTCAGCTCCCTCAGCTAATGTAAGAGTGAAGTAATCCTAACGGGACTCAACTCCGCTCAAGAATTCTTCAAGGCCAACATAGGAAAACATCTCAGCTCTGGTTGAATGACCCTCTAACACTCATGTGGCTCCAAACACGACGGTTCACATAGAGTGAAAAACACGCATGCACACACTCACACACACAAATGCACGCACACATGCAACGGCAAATACACACGCATATGCACACACACTGCTCTACGGTTCTGAGAAGTGGAACCGAACTTATGTAATGTCCAATACTACAACCATCTGCCTCCAATGATTCTGCTTTCACAGACGAAGGTACTGCTTCTTCGTCGTCTTGTTGTTGCTGTTGTTGTTGCAGTAGTTGTAGTAGCAGTAGTAGTAGTAGTAGTGGTATTACTCGTAGTAAGCCGGCCTAATATGCATTAGTTTGTTGGATCATGAGGGAGTGAGTGTGAGAGAGAGGGAAGACGAAAGTTTTGCCTCCCATGCCTATGACTCAATAGGGAACACGTACATGAGCCTGCACTCCCATTTTATTTAATATTCAGGGAGGTTGTTTCAAATGATTTATATTAATTAAGCTCAAGATTTCGTGTCGACTAAGTTGCGGGGAAATTTTCAATGGGTATGCATGATCGGGACGGACGGACGGTTCGCCATGATCGAGGCAGAAGTGCCACCGGTGAGTCCACCACAGAATCCCCACTCCGCCTCATTATTTATGCCGTTCGTTCCTAAGGAGCCAGTAAGTAAGGTTCAATAGACGGGAAGCGGACTTGGTTGAAGTTATATTGGGGACAACCTCAAACCGGCTTTTCGCAAAACTGCCAAATATCCACCCTCGTCGACGACCCCTCCCCCCATTCCCAGCCCCGTGTGGCTTTTCATGGTTAATTAAATATTGTGTTGGCACCGTGCTGGCGGCACATGGGGTGTGAGCCGAAGAGTTTGAGGAACCCTCACTCACAGTTCCCTACGCGATAACAACGGTAAAATACTACAGAGGAATCCACTGTTCAAGACCAATCATAACGGAATGTCTCCGGACAGATCCCTTTCTCTCTCTGTCTCTCTCTCTCTCTCTCTCCCATATCTTCATGCTTTATGACTCTCACAGAGTTGCGAGAATGATGAGGAAAGGGTTGTTTTTTTTTGCAAAAAAAGATGAAGAAAACGCCAAAGCCTCTTCCTCACTGTCTCCTCCCTCGTCCATTTTGCTAAACTAATCTGGACGGAGGAATCTTGTTAGAGGGAGATTATCAGGGCAGTAGTTGATAAAGTTATGTGATACCATGGTCAGTCACACTCGTGTCTCACGGCTGCGTGATGGCAACTTGAGCCATTATCACCCGAAGTCTAGAGAGTGAGAGAGAAAAAAACGTCTTCCTCACTCAGATTTTTTCATCATCACCATTCTCATCATGATGAAAAATAAGAAGAAGAATTTTCAAGCTTCAAGAAAGCTCAAATGTTCACTTTTGAGGAATTTGGAATGTTCAGTAATCGTGGGAGGAAAGAGGGGAAATATCTGTGGAAGGTATATAATAATTATAGCGGAATTCACGGCATGAGTTCAGGTTCAAGGAAGTTACAAAACTATTACATAGTCGAGGAGAGTCTCGTCGCAGTGATAAGGGGGCGAGCGCACGATAGAGAGGCTGACGCACTTTCTACATTATTTCAGAATTTGCACCTAACCTACTGTCTAGTCTAAAAATATATGTTTGCATAAATGTCTACACATTAATGTGACATGGGAGGACATGAAAGTGATGATGGCGATGATGATGTTGAGACATGCTCATCCGGGAAGGTGGCAATGGCGGGGGCGCCGGACAGTGTTGAGGGTAAAAATGAGGGAAATTTTCAAAATATCCCCACTTTCTTATATAGGATTGAATTAATTAATGGTCTACGGTATTCAGATAGGAGGATGGGGGAGTGCGAGTTGGATATACTCATTAACGACAACGGGACTTTTATCAAGAGTTGTTCAACCAGCCGCCTTTTCTCACTCTCGCACATTCACACACAGCCATGCACATACATGCGCTCCGTCATTACACATGTACATACACGTTCATATGCAGCAGCGGCCACATTATCTAGCATACCCAGCCGCTCCGTCCGACCGAAGGCAGCGACGTTACATCTTCTTGGAGTGAATGCAGTGCATTTTAATGGTTGAATGACCGTCACAGGGTTATTTAATCCTGTTTCCCTTTATATATCCATTTCCTAATGTTCTCTCTTACGCCGGGAGGGACTCCTATATTTGTGTCCATGCATACAATACGAGACACATCACACACATGCACACATACTCACACACACACACGATCAGCTCCTCCTGCTACAGCAACTGTGTGTATATGTGTATGCGACTACACCAAGGAGACATTATCACTACTTCCACTACCACAGCACTCTTGTCACGATTCATTGAACCAGCACGTCTATCTTAGAGATGCGCTGGGTATTTTGCATTTTTCCACTCGGCTCAAACACGTTTCATCCCATCATACGCCGCCGCGCTGCTCGGCCTGTACCACAATGGTAGTGATCTGCCCAGGGAAGGAGACCTCATAATGAGAGTTCCTCCACAGTCCCCCTGACTTCTAAATCCGTCCAATGCAATTATCATATTTAATTATCATGTGGAAGATATGAAGCCGGTAGTTACATGCTCCACTCCCCCACCTAACGTTCCATTGTCTCCAACCCGTCGTGTACACACTCGGAAGTCTCCATTCCCGTTCATATTGTTGCTTACACTCACTGGGGCTGCGACAGTGTTGTTCACAGGGTATTACAACCTCTAATTATCCGGCGAACGCGTCATTGCCACGGATCGTTGTGGAAGAGGGAAGCAACTGGGCTCACACACTTCCCCAATCAATCATCCTGTCATAGTGTAGGTGAAGGAGTGTAAGATCGCAATCGCTGCTACCCGGTGGAAATGGAGATTTGAGTGAGACAAGATGACAGGTACGGTTCATGTGACCCGTGCAGAGGGTGACTGAACGACGGATGACCACCTCAGTGGGCTCATCATATTAATCTTTATTTAGCTTAAAAGTGAAGGAGTGGGAAGGCGACTCACCTTTCTTGATGCAGTTACTCGACTCTCCAGTAACTTCCGTACTCGTCTCCACGGATGATGTGGACTCGATCATTGCCACAGTATTGTCCCCCCCAACCGGACTCCCCCGCTCCTTCTCCGTGTCGCTGAGATGTAGAATACTTGAGCTGTCCTCCACCGGCTCCTGCTTGATCCGAACGTCCGTGTCCATGGGGGTGACGACGGTGGAGCCGATCTTGGGTGATGATGATGTTGTGTCCACTCCATTCACACTACCAACACCTCCGCCACCACCACCACCACCACCACCACCACTGTTCCCCACAACGGACTCGCCATTGGGAGTGTTGGATGATACCCCGTTGTTTCCACCGCTGGATGGGGCAGATAAGGACTCAAAAAGATCGTCATTTGTCCCGTCATCACAAAAACTGAGCCCGAAATCAAAGTTCCCCTGGGAGTTTATTGACAGTGCCGAGCCCGCACTCGGCGCCCCGCTCGATTCCACTTTGAACATCTTCCCGGTTTAATCCCGCCCGTGCTGGAGGACGGATTCAGTGATGACAATGATAAGAACAGGGAGATGAGAAACACAGGGCAGGGATGCTGTTGGTGATGGTGCTGAGGTTCTTACAAATAATCGTCCCCTTCCCCCTCGTCCTATCACTTTAAATGTCTAACATTGGGCTGACCACCTGGAAATGACAAGAAGAGAGTGTGGAGTTAGAGGGTGGTAATGATGGTTTTAATGGGTTTGCGTCAACAATTCAAAAATTATAGAAACTAATGAATGGATGGGAAGCGTATGAAGAGACTTTCCTCCAATTCAGATTTTACCTTTCACTGCACAGGGAAACTTGAACTTGCACGGGAGCAAATCCTCTTCTATTCTATGTTCTATGTTACAAAAGGCGGATTTTAATTCTCAATCACGTCTGTCCTGTCAGCATGTTCAAGCTCACGATCTCCCCTCAAGTTTCTTGACTCCACTGATGGTATTGTTCACTCCGCTCTGCTGGGGAAACTAAACTCCAAAGTCTCTCGCTACAAGGACGAGTGTCCCAGCCCTCCGTCTTCAGAGTAAGACCGTACACGGCAGAGAACAGACCGGCTAAGCAAGTCAGGGAGCACCCATCAGATCGAAGGTAGACTGAGAACTGGACGACAGCTTTCTTCTCCCAGCCTTCTCATGAGTTCTACTATGAACGAGCCTACTTAACCCACGAGCCCCGCCGCTATTCACACACATACACACATACACATTTCCTTCCACGCTCCTTCGTGCGTTTATAACGGCACTGTATAGGACGCTGAGTGTACTGATATACGATCAGTATAAGAGCTACTCCCTGCCAGCACATGCAGTGAGCTAAGAGTGCAAGGGAGGCCATGGGCACTACATAGGGATGCTTACAGTTGTACACTATGTGGACCCAGTAGTGGTGCGTCAGTGCGTGGAGTGGTGTGCTGCACTTGAAGCCCCTGGCTCGCAAGTACGGTACAGAGAACCTCGACTACCTCCCGCGTGCTTATAGCCTCCGAAAAAGTCACTGTCCCCCAGCCCGACCTGTTCTACCTGCTCTCTCCACCACATTAATTACGCTGGCAGGAGGGGAAGGAGAAAGACAATAGCACATTCATGGATATATTTAACGTGGCTAAAACAAATTTTTTCAACACAACTTGTCAACATGATCTCTGTGATCTTGTGGGAAAATCCTCAATATCCCCAGACTAACTGGTGAGATGAGCATTTGCCTACCATGGAGCCGCTTAATTGGTGCCTCCATAGACACAGACACACACACATACAACATACATGCCGACATGGACACAAATACACATACACACCAGCGCAGCGCACACACAACACACATGCACACAAACACACATACACACATGCACATACACATTAATACAAATTCACATACACACATGCACACAAATGCACATACACATTAATACAAATTCGCATGCACCCACATGCATACAAATTCGCATACCCATACATGCATACAAATTCACGCACACACCTGCAAATGAAAGTACACAGTGCCAGTAATTTTTTCTGAACCTTGAACCTCTAGCCTGACTGGCCGTAATATATATATTTGCTCTGACCTTGCCTTTCCAGCAAGGCTTACATATCAGAACGGGACCACCTACGTTTTAAGTGACGGAGCAGGTCCATCCATGCTCAACTCACAATATGTTGTTCTATACCTCTTTTTAACGGGTATGTCTGCACATAATGATTTAAAAGGAAGTTGGATTCCCTGGTCACTGTTTTAGTTGTGGACAACTAATGCGATTGGCGGGGCCCAGTTCTAATTTCTAAAATTGCAGGGCTGCGATTTTACGTTTGAGACGTTGCTCTGGGTCAGTGTGGAATTTAGCGGAATCTGTTACTACATTTTTTGAGCCCATGCACTTGGCTCCGAGGAATGGGAGGCTACACCTGATGTTTTACGAGCCATTTACGCCGAAAAACGACCGGTTTTTAACTTAGCATTGAATATTGTCATATCACCATGGGTGCGGTGGCCATGATGACGATTACCATGGGGTTACTGAGCAAAATGTAGCCATGTGTCGTAGGTACCCTTCTCTACTTTATATTCGCAGCACTTTTCCTGACCGATGGCATAATGTGAGAATTTCCCTCCCCGTTTAGCTCGGAGTAGCACCTTCAACTGCGGTTGTTTTTAATCATTGCAATGTTCTTGGCATTAGATGCACTACTCCCAGAATGAATTATTTAGCTCGTTCACACGACTTTCTTCCAACTGGATGGGCGGAGATGGAAAGGAGGATCCGAGCTTGCGTCAGCATGGAAGTAAGTGACAAGGAGCAAAATTCCTTGTGCCGTACCATGTGCCTTTTTAAAGCCCAATAAGCTGTTGCTCCCTCGTGATAAACGTGTATTAGATATGTCACCCATGTTGAATGTGGGAGAAGCCATAAAATAATTACATGATAATCTCTTCATTTATGCTGGCTCAAAGCCTACAGTCTACTTTGGATACTGATGATTGATGGTTGCATATACATGGTGCTGGACATCAGTCGCGTGTATTGCATGGATGGCTAAGTAGACGTAGTACTTTGCAGAGCAGATGTAACGACACTGTAAGAAAATCCGACGTATTACTTTCTTCGCTGTGTATAAGTGAACGGGCTTGGAAAACAAACATTGTGCACCAAATTTTATTTTATACTTTCCTAATCCGTAATCCTTAGTACCAGTTACAAATACGCATACACCCACAGGCACAAATTACACTGGAAATTGTCGAGCCGCGTCCTACACTCCTTCTGGGAATCAAGAGGATTGAGATTGTGAGCAACTGTGATGTCGGCTTGTCGCTCGCCTGTATTGTCTTGGGTTACAGCGCGCCATCTATTAGTGATCCGCGGAGCCCTTTCATTTCTAGAAATCTCTGGTAGGTGCTACTTTGAGGCCCTCGCAAGCAAGGTTTCTTCCCCTGCGAAATTGTGAAGAATTTATAGAGGACCGCACAACTTTCCTCCACTTATAATTGTCAGTGAACTTACCGCGTGACGTCCAGATCAATCTCTGAATGCCTAGCCCTTGGAACAAGATGTTAATTTGGTTTAGGTATACTCCAGTCACCGAGGTGCTGGAGCCCTTAGTGCTGGATGAGCGAGGGAGTAATGAAAGTGCCAACCGCAGTGATCCACCAGAATTACGAGCTCTGACCATTAGCATTTTTATTTCTGCAACAGTCATCGCATGAGCTGGCATGTACGTTCTAAAAGACCATGTCTTCAGGTTCTAGCAAGGTTTCGGTTCAGTGGACTACGCTAAGCGTTGGCCCAAGCTCATCCAATCCAGAATGGGTGACCTGCTATGGTCCGGGGTGAGT
>WJFA01003662.1:0-12310 GCA_009870155.1 Pseudobourletiella spinata | reverse complement strand
GGGGGGGGGAAGTCGGTCTAAAGCATACGGTACAGCATTCTACTTGTATCAACATATTCAGAAGTGAGTGAGACAGAATGAAAGTAACGAATTTATTGAGTTGATATGATATTCTTTGACAGACAAAAGCCAAAGATGATGACAAATCTCCACACGACAAAAACTCAAACACACAGTAACTTCTGACCATTAAAAAATACACACGGAACAACCAAAATATAAAACACCATTATCATATTGTGGTTGATTATCATATCTCTTGGTTACATTATTTTACATTGAATGCAATACAAAACGTTATTGCTCTCTCTCATTATCATCTCTATTTTCTTACGTTCAATCAAGTTACATATCCTTGTGCCTTATATATAAACAGGTTAATAGTACAGAGACGAGGGACATTTAAGGCGTGCTTTTTGAAGACGGCGTGCGTAAGTTAATGATGATGATTATGATGATGATGTTTGTGCAAGTGATATTAATTATGCGTAATTACTAGTTCTAGCTTCTACAGAGTTCCAATACGTCTAAAGTCTACACCATGCTACTCACACACTGACACACCTGATACGTTTCGTTGAAAAGGCGGTTTTGTCAGCTTGCGCTCTTCAATTAGCGTTGCACAAAATCTTTTTGAAATAATAAAGCGTGGCCCTGAAGCAGTTGCATGTCACTCGCACGCGGCTGTGCGACTGTCACAACATAAAGGATAGGGCCTCAAGTTCGAAGACAATTTTTGTGCACCACCAAATTTGCGCCGACAGAGCAAGTTACGAGCATGCAGCTAAGTCCCAAAGGCTACTTCCACATTTATATTCCATTTTCTGCATTGACGTGAACCCATAATAAACAATCGTGAAGAGACATGACTCAAGGACACGGCACACGGCTTTGGCAACAATGAAATGGGTTCACAATAAACGAAACAAAATGTTGTATTTCCATGCGCACAGGTACCGCTAAACTCAAGGTATATAAAATCAAGGTTTAGAAAGTGAAAAAATAAATTAAAATACATCTCAAAACTAATACAAATTGTCTATAATATTATGTATTTCCCAGTCAAGTTTGTAACCCATGAAAACAGTCTCACTACTCCTATCCAGTCTACTCAAAAGGGTCAACGGAAGTTTCAGTCTTGCTATATACCCACAAAGAGCATTTACAAAAATGAGTATTACCAAGTGATTTCAAAAGGCAGTCAGTTAGTCAACGTAATTGGTGAAAAACATAGTAGTAAAATAGTTTCAAAATGAGAAGATTACACTTGAGAACCTAAAATTGATTTTCTCTACAAAAGTACGCATACAATCCGACCCCTCCAGTAGCCTATAGCAAGACTTGCTGGAATCAATTCAAGAGATTCACAATGAGCAGGAGTATCTTAATTAGCAGGTAAATTAATTGGCAAACTCTGTTCTAAGCTTCACGAGCGCGATGGGAGTGGAGGATTTGCATACACAACTTCCACATATGTACACTATGGAGAGTGGTAATACCTACAGCCTCTTAGCACTACGCTTATAATCTTATACAGAGGATATTACATATTAGGTACTTCGTTGCAAAACTTTCCAGCTTCTGGCGGACCAACAACAAGACGTGTTGATTGAAGAATGTAAATCAGAAAGCTACTTTCTATTCCCTCCTGTTGGACCCCGGAGTAATTGTAGTAGTGTAATTCTAGGGGATTTGTCCTACTCAACTTGTACGTGTGCTATACGCATCCATATATATATATGCATGTATATGCATACATATATAGCATATGGAAATGATAGCAGATGTGATTGAAAAGGGAGTATTATATTTGTTCCAAATCAGAGTTCCTCATGCTCCAGCAAATTCACAGCTTGCAGTCCGAGCCCGTCGATCATCTCGGGTGGGGAGCGGAGGGGACGACGCGGCCACACATTTGTCTTCTTTAACTTCTCACCCACACGCTCAAAGCTGTCGAGGATCTGCCACGCCTCCCATACATTCTGTTCCAACCATTCCAGGACCACTTCACCCCGGTAGATACTCTTCAAGGAGATGGCAATGGATTTGGCAATGGTTGAGAGTTGTCTTCTGTACCGTGGGACTTGACTGAAAATCACTTCGTCCACGCGGGACGGGAGGGAATAGTTGTGACGAACGTTGTAGGCCGTGGCCCAGGCTCGACCCCGGAGAACCTTCGCTTCCAACTCCCATATCTCCTTCATTAGTGACCGGAGTCGGAATATTGTGCGGAAAAATCCTACTCCGGGGAAATTACAGCGGGAGGCAAATGACCATTCCGTGTCGCTGAGATCCCTGGCAGAGACAGCGACGCTCTCCGCATGGTTTGCACAGCGGAGGACCCGATGAAACTGGATGTAGTATGGGATCATTTGATTCCGCCCTTCGAATCGACCCCCGTGCAAAGGTCGGCCATCTGGACTCCCGAATCTGGACAATCCCGGTTCCTTCTGCATGAGGCTTCGGGGATGTGGGATCCGTCGTCTTGTGGACCGTTCGGAGCGAAAGAGGAGACTGTCTGGCTGGGGTGATGCGCTCTCGCCTTGTGCAGTGGTCAATTCCATTTCGCGCGGGATTTCCGTACTTGTTGATGATGTCGAGTTGAGCTCCGGCACCAACTCCGTCATAATTTCATCTTTGGGCACAAAGACACGGTTCCGAATGGCGTGTGCACTGTTTGGGGTTGAGATGATGAGGGATGTGTAGACTAGAGACGGTATGGCAGCTGGGAGGAGTTCGCAGAGGACGGCAAAGTGATCATATCGCTGCCACCCGGTGAGGACCAGACCACCCACTCCTTTACTCCAGCGCACGGATTCTCGTGCTATCACGTCCACCCACCGCTGAGAGTTTTCCGCATGGCGGGTGATGGGGGGAATGGTAAGTGTTTCACCGAAAGCTCCTTTAAATGCAGCTGCTGCCCAGACGGTGGGGAATATCTTGGAATACTTTTCCCACGACTCCCAACCCACGAACCGGTCAATATCCTCCGCATACACCCAAACCATTGGCTCCACTAATGATCCAATTCCGGAATCCATTAGACGTCTATATAAAAGCAAAGTTTGTTTGATATCATATGGTCATTAAGGCCAGTTTTTCAATGGTGGTTTCAGAAACCATGTTAAACTTACTGTGTGGGTATGGAGCGGAGCATGTCATCCCAAATTATGGGGATTTTCTCACGTTTCCGAATCAAACCCGCAACGCGGGTCACATGAGTAAGAAACACATCATCCCGGTACTCAAAGGCGGCCTGACACAGTGAACACATGTGGAGGTTATACACCTCATCACATCCGATGTGGACGTACTTTGCATTCTTGTGAACTTCTAGAATCTGCAAAACAAAATTCGAAATTACATTCACACATCAACATCCATTCGGATGAGACATTCACTGAACATTTTAATGTTAAACTCCTTCAAACTGTAATTTTAAGCTTAACTTAATTAAATTAAAACTACAATTTTTAACTTCACATTAAAACTACAATTTTAAACTTCCCATTAAAGTCATAGTTTTAAACTAAAATTTGAGTAAAAAAACTTGTCAATGATATATTACCTGATCAATCATTTCCGAAATAACTTCCATGGTTCCGCCCTTTGACGGGCAGTAGGATTGTGGATCTTCGGTCACTTCCCTCAAATGACGGAATTTTTCCGACTTCAAAATAAACTCAACATGACCAAAGGTCTGAATCAGAGGGATCACTTCCATCCCCAACGTTATCTCGGCATACGACACAATGTCTTCAACTTCTCCGTCACTGTAGCCTCCTCGAACGAGTGTTAGATTCTCCAGATTGTCCTTCCACGGAAAAGTGTCTTCCCACTCAATCAAAACGCCATTAATCCCGCTACTTTTGGCAAGACGAAGTACCTTTAAAACACAAAGTAAAACCCAGTTCAAAAACCACACCGTATGTACAACATATTTGAAAGCTCCACTAAAATTCAAATTAATTTCACTCACCTCCTTCAGGTACGAAACTCTTGGCGGAGCACCTTTGAGATCCAAATGAATCAGTCTGGATTGAACAATGTTGGAAATGACGGATTTTTCCTCCAAATCTCCAATGGGCAGAATATTCAATGTCTTCTCCGACTCCTCCACGTCCATCATGTCATGCTCAAAGTGATGAGCCTGATGCCTGATTTTCTCCATCCCGTACTCCTCTTCGTTATTCATGTCGAAAAAGGTACGGTCTTTACTACTGCTACTGCTAACACTACCCCCAACACCGCTCCCTCCCTTGACAGAGTTAGTATTCTGTTGTTGTAGAGACCGCGGCGGCGGGTGATGATGGTGATGACCTCCGGAGAGGTATTCAGCCCTATCTTTCTGCGGCTGATCCACTACCAAGCCGTCCGGGGGAAAAGCGGGCAAATTAACCCCTTCTGGATAGTAAAAGAAAATAGATGACATAGCACCGAGGGCGACGGAGAAGAGACAACAGAAAATTAGAAATAACCGAGGTCTTCGGGCCCTCATACAGAAGCAGTACTCGCCCATCGTCGCAAATTGAGCACCCGTGTTTTGATCAGGAAATCCCTCCGTTTCCTCACCATTTATCCCCAGCCTTTGAGTCAACTTGAACCGCAGCAGCACGAGTGTTGCAATTTGCGAGGAGTTGTAAATGCGCGTATAAATATCACGTTAATTTTTTTTGTACTATTACTTTTACCGTATGCGTGTGTGTATCGTATTCGTATCGTGTGTTCCTCTCAGTGTGCTCTTTTTTTCTGAGTTACATGCAGAGAGTTCTGCACAGCAGTCGCGGTCGTGAGTGATTCGAGAGGTGCTGTTGTAGTGAAAGGTCTCAAATCTTTTGTAGACTGAACTGGCACATAGGAGTGCAGTTGGCTTTTTACCCAAGGAGAGAGTCTCTCCGCAGGGATCTTCCAGCTTCCTTCCTTTTCCCAGCAAGCCGAGACGAGAGGTACAGAGGGAAGAGCGAGAACGAGCTACTGACTGACTGAATAATTGATCCAAATTAATAGCCTCGACCTTGACAGTCCACTTCGATTCCAGCCGCTTCACCTCCACGCATGCGGAGTATTCACTCTTTATTTTGCCCCAGCTGAGGAAAACAACATCCGCATCTCCTCATCTTTCTGCGTACTGCTCTGTTTTCAGCACATAGTTTTTTGTACCTCGTGTATGCATTGCATGTATTATACGTACATAAGGAGTTTTGTTAAGCTCCAAAATTCCCGTGTATCACCTGCTACAGCAGTTCCTCCGAACCCGTTTAGATCCGGGCAATATAAAGCTCTGGTTTCGGCGTAGCTTCAGTATGGATGATGGGGTACGTGCCTCTTGTACGGTCTGGACAATTCTGATTTGTTTCCACGCTCTTATCGTCAGTTGAATGTTCCTGATTGTTCGGCGCTGAACAGAAGCGAGGCCCACGGAGATTTTATATGCCCATACCTACCCATGTAAAAATGTCACGCATTTTTGATTGCTCGCAAATTGCAAAGCAATAAGAAACTGTAAAAGACTAATAGTTTGAAACTAACAATGACAGCCCCGTTGTGCTACAATGCAATGTGTCAATATAAAATGGACCCAAATTGCAGGGTTCGGACTACCTATATGTGATATCTCAGAAATCTAAGATTATTGATGATTTTTTAGGTTCAAAACAATTGATACGTTAATATGTTGACCAAAATGTTTTGTAATATTGGATTCTTCAAAATATAAGCTGTATAACAGCCGATCAGCTTGGATGCTTAAAATGAAAACGTAATTTTCAGTAGATTTCATATTCCATTTTAGTCGTAAATTCTCTAATAACATGATCGAAATTGAGCAGCATTAAATATATATCAACATTTTCCCCTCCTCCGAATCCCTTGCTAATGATTACTGTTCACATTTACATTTTGGTGGACAATTTCTTGTTAATCTACACTTTTTCACAGGCTCTGGCGTGATTTCGAAATCTCCAACGTCGGGGGTTTTAAATATCAAAGAGGTTTAGAACAAACTTAGATTCTACCACCGTTGATTCATCGGCTCCTTTCTTCCTCTCGTCTGAAAGTTGTAATCCATCTGGAGCTATGAGCTATGAAACAGAATAGTCGTGAAATATACCTTATGTTAAATTTTAGAGATCACTAATTTGGTCAGGCCATGCCTGCCTAAGTTGTAAAAAAATCTATCGCTTGCCCGCCTGCTCGTCCACGTTTACTGAACCGAAAGGCCCATGAACACCCATGCCTCACCTCTGGTGCTTTACTACAAGTTGACCATTTTTCCACCCAGTTTTGGACAAACCAAGGCCCACTACATTTTAGTAGGCAGTACATGCGTAATTTTACGATGCGACTTCTTAACGGACCGAAAGTGTCTCAAAGAAAGTTACGTCACGTTGGGTCACTGCATATAGCACTTGATGTTCATTCAAGATTCATTCTACGCTGAAAATAAATTGGACTTGGGAAGAAATCCGAGAGAGCCTTCCAAGTTGAACGTATTGATCTTTTCAGGATCCCGGGGGCCAATACCCTACCCACTCCAGGGCTGTTCCAGCGGAATATTTAAATTGAGGATCCCTGCAGTAATCACGGAAGTTCCCCTTCCGTGCAGCATCTTCTTCACCTTTCCTTTGTTCTCAGGGACCCTGAAAGCCTGCGGAGATCATTGACTTCAATCCCGGAACATGTCGAAAATCTGATATTCTGACAGCTAACATGAATGTGGTTTTTGCTTGAGAGCAAGCTCATGCTGTCCATTTATTGATCATGAATGAGCCCACTTTACATCGTCACTCTTCCTCCAGGCAGATCCACTCTCCCTACTAAATCACGTGCCCCCGCAGTTTTATTATTAATGAGTTTCCCCAAAAAGCCAGGGGAAATCCACGGTTAGAATGCACAACATTTCCGCGCTAGCTAGACTCCCAGTCAGCCTTGTTTGTTTATTACTTGAGCAAATAATAGCCTGTGCATATACGGACTACAACCAGCGGCTGAACTTTGTGTAAATGCCAGGAGGAGCATGACATGCCTCCAGCAGCTTTTTTCAAGCATGGCTGACTCTCGGAACTCACTAAACACGGAAGAGGTGCAGTTTTATTATTAATGAGTTTCCCCAAAAAGCCAGTGGAAATCCACGGTTAGAATGCACAACATTTCCGCGCTAGCTAGACTCCCAGTCAGCCTTGTTTGTTTATAACGTGAGCAAATAATAGCCTGTGCATATACGGACTACACCCAGCGGCTGAACTTTGTGCAAATGCCAGGAGGAGCATGACATGCCTCCAGCAGCTTTTTTCAAGCATGGCTGACTCTCGCAACTCACTAAACACGGAAGAGGCTCTTCTAGAGACCAGAAAAGTACTCGGGAAATTTCCCCTCAAGGCGAAAATCTACTAAATGTACTCTGAACTCATAGTACATTCATATCATGATACTCACACACCATCTCCCCGGCATACCAAAAATTCCGCATAGTTCGCCCTTAATACATGGTGCTAAATATTTTATTCCAAGGAAACAGACCCCCTACCTCACACCACCTTGACATCCGCATACTCTCAGTCAGCCACTCTCAGGTGGTAGATATTAACAAAGAGGGGAAATGATGCTACATAATATTGATCCTTCAAAAGTTTCTTCCCCTGATCTCATTTTCCCGGGCAGTTGGAACGGAAAACTCTGCTACGCTTTATGTACAGCGAAAGTCGAAGGATATGAACTTGGAAGGATGAGAAGGCCAGTGTTGTTGGAGAGAACATTGAACGTGACCCAAATATAAATTAGGGCATAAAAAGGACACGGTCTGTTGCCTCCGTCCACTACATCAAATTTTCCTTGGCCTTTCCAAGACTCACACAACTCTTCATAAATGAGTGACATGACTTCAAGAAGAAGCACGAAAACTGTGTATTATGGCCGTGGAGAAATGATTCTTTATCGATCCAGAAGGCGCAAGTATAGTAGTAAAATGGTAAGGTAAAGGGCGCGGAGGCAGTAGCAAGTATGTACTTCAGATTCAACTTTTTGGCTAAAGGCTCGATGGAACCTCCAATATATACCGTTATCACACTCGATCATTCCAGACGGAGAGGAAGTGGAATGATTGATGTCCGCACACACACACACACACACGCCATTAGCCTCTATCAACGTGTGGATATCAAACGGTTTTTCACGGTCGAATGCCTACTTTCCGGTTACCTGAACCGAGGTCTTCTATGTGTGAGGGTGATAGCCTTCGTGTCTGTTTGCATTGCAACTAGCAACTGACATGAGGACGGCATATAGCTTGCGTTTAGAATTTCGCGGTTACTGCAGCCAGCCCTATAACCATCGAGTCCCACCCAATCCAGCCCACAGCATTTGTTATGTGGCTATAACCTAACGGAAATGGTCCATTTGGGTACTCCATTGGGAACATCAATCTTGGTTCGCATACGCTCTAATAAATGTCAATGTCAGATCACCGGCTGGATTTTATTACCTGTGAAGCTATATAGGAGTTGAAAGTAATGAGCCTCTGTATATACGCTCTTCCCAAACACAAACTATATGCCTGTGCATGTTTACTTATTAAATGCCTAGTTCAGCATGGTGAGATATTCCGCGGATTATATATAAAGGTATATTATTCGGCAGAGGTCGTAATAATAATACGCTCCTGTTTAGCGGGGCGTTCCCACGAAGGCACGGCACAACCTTTGTTGCGCCCTTGAACAGGCAGCTAATCATGTGAGGATGAGAAATATCAAATCAATTCCTACTACTACTCCATGACATTACATCAAGGTCAGAATGGTGAACAGCCCAGGTGGTTCCAGCCGCCCACCATTTGAGACGGTCCGATATTTTTGGCTGACTTTCGTTCAGGTAAGCACGTAGCACATCAGATCGATGGATATAACAGAAAAAGTCCCACGCCTCCACCAAAAAGGTGCCAACTGTTAATTGGGACAAGGATGAACTCCAATGAAGATTTGAAAATACACATTCATTTATTCCATTTGTTGCGGAAAGTAATAAGAGGCCGTACATAGAAAGCGGAAACACTCGTGTGTGAGCATAATATCAATAATTCAGATACATAATTCGTAGTAGCAGTAGTGTATTCAGAACAAGGCATACATATTTCGGACGTGTGGAAACACTGTATACACAGAGAAATCACAGCCTCTAAAGCTACCAGCTACCATACATTCATATATTCATGCCATTAGCACAGCCCGGCTTTTACATGACTATGCTTTACATTAAAGCTCTTACCCAAAACACCACTTGCTAGCACTGTAAACATCAAAATTTAAGTATACTATAAGTATTTGTTACTTGTTTAAGTAACAAATACTTGGGGTGTATTGAAAAAAAATAAAGCTACACGATTCTACTATACATGCTATAAGTAGATCTCAAAAATATGCCTGGAATGAATTTTCAGAAGGGTACATAAAATTGTGGCCATCCAGCAGTAGTGCTGTGAAAGAAGCGCATATGTGAGTAGAGTTGAACCTCTGCATTAGCACAAAGTATTAATTATTTTGGCTCCAGATCCTTTTTACGACGACATACTGGAATCTTGTTGGTTGAGTATATCCCCCGTTCCGTCCACCTGGTCGCCGAACGCCCGCTGCCGCCTGTTAAACTTCATACTACTATCGGCCAGCAACTCGGACTCATTCCCCTCCCACAAGAAACTATTGCCAACTTTAACGGCGACCAGAGCGAGGCAGAGGATCACAGGGCCCATTATGGCTCCCTGCACACCAAAGCAGAATATCCCCCCGGCGACGGCAAGTCCTGCGAGAGTACACAACCAGGCGCCAGTTATATTTCAGCATCATTAATTCCAGCTCACAGAGGGTTGTAAAGTGCCAAGTAATGGATTGGAAACCTGTTAGGTACGGGTGCCCACCCCCTTTGATCTCACTGTAGATCTGAGTATCAACAGCACTCATCGGGGCCATCTGAGCCAGGAGCATGCACAGTGCTTTGGGCCAATGCCCCTGGATGAGCCACAGCTCCAGAACGGCCGGCAATGCGGCCCAGTACGGCATGAGAAAGGGGACGGCTGCGAAGAGGCCTGCGAAAATCGACGGGACGAACACAATGTTGACCTACAATAGAGCAATAAAGGCATATAAGCATTAATGAACACCTCACAGTCTTTCCCCACTCATAGCCTTAAAGTTTACCTGGAACAGTGTGTGTATGAGCCAGGTCCACATGCCGTAGAAGGCAGCCATCTTGAAGGACGCGACAAAGACGCCGTTCACAGCTTCCTCTACGGCGGAAGCGAATCGATTCGTGTGAACACCCGTCCCGGGGGAGAGTTGATTAAAGAGTTCAACGGGCTTGTAGACGGAGGTTGATGCACTCAGGAGGTAAAATAGTGCCGTGAAGAAAACGACCAGGTTTATTATCAGGTTCAAAATTGCGTGTCCGCCTGCAACAGAGATCAGCATGCCAACTCTTTTAGAGTCGCTTTGAGAGCTCCCCACTGTATCAGATTCGTTGGCGTACCCCCGAATAGCAACGACAGGACTGAGTAGAGGGCAGATATCGCCAGGGAGATGTTCCCCACGAGGATCTTCTCACAGGGATTCCATTATCGACCAGAGAGTGCCCACATTGGCGCGAGCATAATCCGTCAGCACGGACAACTCCAACAAATTCGGCATCTCCTTCCTCGTCTCCAGCAGCACATCCCACTCAATCCCAGCTTCCCCTTCCTGGAAACAGTAACCACGGATTCAACACATGAGCGTGCAACCAAATACGGACAGCGAAAGCATCATCATAGTGATATTAGACTCACCCCTCTGGACTTGGTAACATTCGTGAAGGCATTCTCCCAGGTTTGATTCCAAGCCAAATAGATCCGATCCCAGAGCTCAATTACTTGTCTCTCCATTTGCTCCGCATTCTCAGGGCTTGTCTCCGATGCACTATCTCGTATCATATTCGAAATGTATTCCCTGCCATATTGAAAGGCATTGCCGACCATGGAGCTCATCATGGACTGCCAGCCCTCGGGTAAGAGCTTGTTCAGTTCCGGGTTCTGAGACACGGTAGTGTTGATAAGATTTCTCGTCACACGCACCAAATGATCCCCTTCGGCGTAAACTTGGGTGGCGGTGAAGATCAAACCGAGGATCGTTGCCACGACGACGAGTACGACGACGAGGAGAGAAACTACGGGATCCACGTAGGCTTCACATACAGATATGAGCTTCCGATCCCCGGCGTGCAGGACCCGCAGAGCCACCTTAACCGGTTGAGGTAGAAGCACACCTGAAAAGCCAAGTAAATAATACGTTACGTTAGTCAGCTGTAACGTGAGAAAATACCTCAGAAAATATAAACTGCCCGTAAGGACAGGTGAACTAACTGCCTTCCTGTTCCAGCTCTTCATAAAGTCGGACTGCAGGTTGGATCAAATGCTTCTCGGCATAGCTGAGGAGGCCGAATCGAAGGCTAAACTTCTTAATACCATAGTAAACAATGGGAATGGGGATGAGATGCATTAGCCAGAGACGGTTCCAAACAAAGACGACCATGCAGGCGCAGAATACCCCATAGAGGAACTTGTTGCTATCCACACTGTGACCGTCCACTTCATCCTCTGTGGGAGACAGGGGCGAAATCGGCGATGGCATCTGGACGGTGGGCATGCTCACTTCATCAGCCAAACCGGTACCGTGCAACGTTTCAACGCGCAAGCCTAAAAGATCAAGATTTTTTTTTACTTTCACAGGAAATCATAGGCTGACATGGACGCCTATTAAGGCCCACCTTCAGATAAACTTCGTTGCAGGGGAATCTTCTCAAAGCCCTTGGAAGTGGATCCATCTGTCCCAGATAAGCCGGTAGAGCCGAGTAGAGCGGATCGGTCCATTCTATCCGAAAAGGAGGGAGACACAAAAGTTTGACGCCGACGCCGTGGCGGTGCTTCCCGCCCGCCCCCAATATTGAGGAGCATCATGGCCGCCATCCGTGAGATTCGAGGAAGTGTGCTGTGGAATGACTTTTCTCTCTCCTGCTTCACGTACACGACAGTACCCGTCGCCACTATTACGGCGAGCCCAACTAACAGGGGATAAGGTAGGCTGAGACAAATGTAGGCAGTAGTTGCCAACCAAGAGCAGTAAGCGAGGATCTTCAAGTGATTGGAATTCAAACGTGCTCCACTTCGAGGTGGCGATTCGGGCCTGGTGGAATCGGTAACTTCAGCATTGTTTGCATCTGAACTTTTCTGCTGGGATATCCGATCACTTGACTTCTCGCTAGAAGCCAGCTTCCTGGATTGCACGAATAAAAG
>WJFA01003661.1:0-12315 GCA_009870155.1 Pseudobourletiella spinata | reverse complement strand
GTGAGTTGATATACTTTATTTTGTGCACTATCATTATCGTCCGGGAATTTGTATATTGATCAGATAAGCAGTCTCGAATCGGGAATCGGATATTTGTCAGTTAGACTGTCTAGGTTCCCACAGTACTGGTGGGTTATGGCGTCAGATGCTGCTTAAAAGATAGTATCGCATTTACTATCATGTTGGGGGGTATTTCGAGTTAATCAACCAAACCATCCTCTGCCCCGTTTTCTTGCTGAAGTACGAGCCGCACAATTCGAACTCAAAGTTCGTTGTCTGCAAAAACTTGCGTAGAGAGTGGAGTCGGTAGGTGGTAAGCACAATAGGAGCACTCTGTCAAGCTTCGATTTGCTTTACTTGCAGGGTGGGGGTCTCAAAATTCGATCCCGAAGTTAACCTGTAAACCAAATAAAAGCTCTCGTAATTAGAATTTAGAACGAAACGCGCATAACTCGTGCGGCCCAATTCCGAGCCATTTTTGTTGTAAAAAAGATACAGGGTTAAATTCTCTTTTACTGGTTTTCATAAAATTATGGTATCTTGCGTACGTTTTACAAAATGTGAAGAGGAAGTCACAAAATTTTCTTGGTTTGAAGAAAAACGTATTTTAGTTTGACTAGCACCGAATTTCATTTTGAAATTACGAAAGAACTATTCCAGATTTTAAAAAATCCTGCAGTAGCATCCTAGAGGATTGAATTCTCCATCTTCTAAAACAAAAATGACTCGATTCGGTTGAAACGTTGGTGAGTTACTGCCGATTCGCCATAGCACCACAAAATATGTCGTATTTTCCGCCAGATTGGACCGAGTGCTGAAGTGCTTTGCGGAATGTTAATTACTCTGTGGGAATATCGTATATTGCGCAGGAGTCTAAAATCAAATGACATGATGCAGAAACCTTTCCGGGTTCCCATGAAATAGCTCAGAACATTTCATTCATTTCCTTTGACCATAAAGCTAAACCAGTTCATTTCACATCCGATAACTTACGGCATCCATCACTTTAATGTAAGCTATCCGACATATAAACACCCATGCTGGTTTAGATTTCATTGCGGAACTAAGGTGAATAAGTCAGGAGACGCCTGCAGATAGCGTTTTATACTATTTATGAATATAAGTGGTTCATAATTCCTGTATTTACTAATTAATTGAAGTGGAAAAGAATACTATAACGAATATATATATGGTTTGCTTTGTATCAATACTCAGGCTGGGAAGACAGAAATCAACTGAGGGGAGCATTCAAGCTTATCCTGCAATTGCTGGTTCATCACAAAGCACCAGTGGTAAAGGTGAGAACCCGACGTCGTCCAACTCATCCTCGCCGTCGCCTTCGCCGCATAGCTCACCGAAAGGATGGGAGCGACATTATGGTTGTTGGAAGAATCACTTTAGGCAACGCCAGAGTTCGGCGGGTTCCGGCTCGGGCTCTGCTCCAGGTAGCCCCGTGCTTTATCGCGTTTCCAAGGGTCAGCGGAGTGACTCCATGACGTCGATCTCATCGACCTCATCCGTCAATTCGTTGCCTGGACAAATGCCTGACCGGGACACGTTTGTTCCCAATGTTATTTCTACCAGGTCCTGTCCAAATTCTCCGCGACGACTTCCCAAGAAGCTCCCGAGGACGGGCTCGGCAGTGGACAACAGCTCTGTCCTGCTGCACCAGACCTCGGGAACCTCCAAGTCATCACCCTCCATATGGGCCCCCGCACAGAGTACTTGTAGTCGGTTTCAGAGTCATTCTGCTTCAGCAAGAAGCTCTGCTTCTGCCAACGCAGGTGTCAGTTCCAATACGCGTTGGATCATGAAGAGAAGCGCATACCGCTACAACATGGACAATGAGTGACGAGTCTTTACATAATGTACTATACAAACGCTCCAACTGTAATATATATGCTGGAACAAAGTTAAGTCTGAAAGGTAAAAGTCAGAAATATTACAAGCTACATAATTATGTGCATAATTAAATATAGGCTCGAACACGGCTGAATGTTTTTGACCACTTACATTATTGCACCAGTAGGCTCTATTACACACTAGTTAATTACATGCTGTAGCCTCTTGATACAGCTATGAGCACAGATTTACTTCTAACTCGCGAGGGAGAGAGCTTGAACACTCTCCTGAAAACTTTATTCGAGCTCTAATGTCTCACGCAACTGAATTCAGTTCCAACACGATAACTTTGTCTTTAGCCATAAGTAGATAGGAGCAACGAGTTTCAATTTTTTCTACCATTCATCGACCCAAGGTTGTGACAATAGGGTCCAGGTGGCTTACCTTATCACTCCAACTCATTAGTGTTAGGAGTACTACATTGTTTCGTATGAGATCATCATGAGCTATAAGCCTTTTTAACGAATAAGGTTTCTCTTGCAAATTGTAATTTGTACCTGCGCTTGGGAGTCGCATGATTAATACTAAGAAAAATGAGTTTTCAAGTATGATATCGTCCAAGCGATTCTAACCTTTGCTTATTTCCAACAAATAAGATTTTTCCTGACACCAGCACCTTTATTACCTGGCGCGCTGAATCTGGAAGTACGACGTCCAGTTTTCCTAACACAAGAAGCGTTGATGAACGACTTCTGCCGGTTGCTGAACTCCGGAGATGGTGAGGGCAATAAATTAACTGCTGACCATCGTAACGCAAAGTAGGGCAGTAATACCGTTTAATTCAATGATTATAATTCTACTCCATCTCGTCTTTCCTAAAGCAATATTCGAAAATTAGAACGTTACTAGTTCAGCGTAATATCTTACACGAATTAAAGCAGAATCATTCACATTAATCCTAAGCATAAGGTATTTTGAACAGCAATAACAGGACATTACTATAGGCCGTAGTAATGCTTGTGCAATGCTTCTTCCTTGACACGCTTTGGACCATCTCAAATATTTATGTATGAAGCGCAGCCGTGGGATGACGAGAACGAGGATGTCCTTCCTAAGTAATCGAAGCATTGAAACTGATTATCTCTTTACGTTGTAAAAACCTGGTACTATTTCACTGATAAAAGCCAGTGATGGACGAAGGAATTTTCTAAGGGGGGGCCTGACCTCTACTGCCCTAAATTTGCCAGTATGATTCCGCGCTTTAGCGCGGGAATTTTAAGAACTTTTGTGCGGTTAATTCGTTGTCGAAAACTTTTCCACATGCCAAAACTCTTAAGGAAAACCGACATTTTGTATGGATTCCATGGATTTTGTTGTAAAATTTTGAAGGGGAAACTATGCTGCGAGCGCCAAAAAATTCAAGGAAATCAGAGCGATTTTACAAATGATACCTGGTATAGTGAAAGAGGAAATTTTAAAATTTGAGAGCAAAAGCTAAATTTTGAGCACTAATTCTGGGATTTATTTTTTATTTATTTTATGTTACGCGGTTGTGGCATAAGCAAGGAAGCCTAATCTTAGTGCGACCCAACAGCTTTTCTCTGTCTGTATCCTATTTCCTGGCTCACTTGTCTTCCCCTGCGAGAAGAACTAAGAATTTAAAAATTTAAGAAGTGAGATAGTAAGAAATTTTATCACTGCGAAGGTGCGACTCGATTTCTGTTCTATTTCCAACCATTATCACTTATAGAAATTTTTGTTCGCTAATTCATTAACCCAAATCCTGATCCTGAGTGTAAGCATATGCTAGTTTCTCGAGTGGAAACAAAATCTTGAGCTAGTCTTTTAAGCTTTAGGTCCTCTTTAGTTCTGTTGTAATCACTTTGAACTGCAGCCGCATGTGTACTTGGTCTCCATCAACTTGAAGACGGCAGTAATGTACACGGTGTCCCAAAACTACACGTCACATTTATTTTCGCTCTAGAAGCCGAACGCATGAACCGAGATCAATAATTGTGGCACCGCTGGAAATCTGAGGCTGAGGATCCCTGGTACCGGAGATATGGTGCATGGGTAAAATCACATGGCAATTTAACGTAAATGGAACACATTTTGGCTAACTGCGCCTAAGCCCCGTGGCGCAGACACATGTGTGATAGCGCGTTCAACAGATCTTGAGATGGCACTAAACTTAATCAGTCAATGTCACCCATGCTTTGTACGTTAAAGTTTGTGTTACAATGGTCCATCGTCACCTGGTACGAAAAAGCGAAAGCTTGGCGCCGGCAAGTCTTTGAATTAATAGGCAGCTGCCAGGTGGTAGCTGCTAAGATGGAGGAGTTTCGATTCTTATCCTAACTGTTTGGGCCTGGGTTGGTGCTCACGGGATCATTTGGTGCAGGAAATGGATGTTATTAGCAATGAGGGCAGTTTGGGCTATCAACCACAGGATTAGGGTAAATCTTGCACTGAGACTGAATTTTATGTCTGGTGCACTTAAGACTGTTTGGTGCAGTGTTGTGGGGTATTAAGGTATTCCCCAAACACGCACCAAAACAAATTTCTTGTTGAACGCGCTATCATACATGCGTCCGCGCCACGAGGCTTCGGAGCAGTAAGCCAAAATGTGTCCCGTTTGTGCTAAAAAAATTGTTGGCCCGCAAGATTTCCGCGCTAGAACCCTCAAGCATTGAGCGAACAACAAGCGGTCTTAACACCAAAATTGAAATCATCTAAAAAGTCGCTAGCTTTCCCAGAGCTCGAAACAACCTTTCAAAATCAAGGCTCTGGCAAACCTAGCGACTTTTTAGATGATTTCAATTTTTGTATGGAGACCGCTTGTTGTTCGCTCAATGTTTTAGCGTTTTAGCGCGGAATTCTTCCGGGCCAACAAATTTTAAGTGCGTCGGAACGAAGTCCGACGAACGAGTCCTTTTTCGCGGCCTAATTTGTAAGTGCTAAAACTTTTTTTCCTGTGTTTGAATTTGGTCACATTTATTTGAATTCATTTAAAATTATTAAATTTCGTTGAATTTGTTCGAACTTTGTTGAATCTGATTTTTGTTGAATTTTTCTGATTTTTCCTAATTTTTTATTAAGTTTTTTTTCGAGGGGGTTACCCTTACCCACACACCCCCTTGGGCCCACCCCTTCCGGTTTCACCCACACCTGGGCTACTCCCTTATGCCCTTCCCCGGACCTCCGTCCTCTCCGAAGGCCAGAAAAGGACTGATGGTTAACCGGAAGAAAGCCCCTTTTATATGGAGCCGACGTGAGCAGCTCCAAATGCGGGTATAGCCCTCAACTGTACTCCTTGTGAGGGGTACTCCAAACTCAAATTTTCAAACCTCGATCCCTATCCTCCTCATACGTATGCCGTTACAGCAACAGGTACAGGACCTCGGTAGCGGATTCTCCTTCCCCTCCTTTATGGTTTGGTAGATTACCATGTGACCTTATCTCAGGTACCAGGGTGCCTAATTGGCCAAGCATGGAACCAAACAAAAACTTCTAGTCTCAGATTTCCAGCGGTGCCAGAATTATTGATCTCCGATCAGGCGTTCGGCTTCTAGAGCGAAAATATATGTGACGTATAATTTTTGAAAACCTGTACTATTACAACAAATAACTAACTAGTTAGCCGTTTCCATTTTCCGATGCAGAACATCGTACTAAATATTAAGATTAACGGTGTTACGAGCTGAATGGCAGGAGAGAATAAATGTCTTGTCTATGTAAGTGAAATTCAGTTAGTACGGAAAAACCGAGAGTACCTGTGGCCCCGGATTGCGCAAGTCAATCAGGATTAGGGTTACTATTAATTGAATAATGGGAGGCACAAGGCAAAATTAAATGAGCTCTAAGCCTGTGTATAACGCTAAGGGTCGGAACAGATCGGATTCAACCAGATGATCCGCAGATGAGATCAGATACAGCACAAATCTGGTCTGGACAGGATCAGGTAATCGATTTTTGAATCTGGACCAGATCAGATCAGATCAGGTAGGCCATTATCTGCCAAATATCCGCGGATTATCTGGAAATCCGCAGATTTTACCAGATAGGATTTTGAGATTATCTGATCTGGACAAATCAGATCAGATTCGGATTGGCCAGTTTTTATCTGCTATTTTTCAGATCAGATAATTGAACTATCTGATCTGTTCCGATCAACCTGCAGTAATCACCTTACACTGGGAAATTCACTGTCGGATAATATACATATAAATATTCCCTCACCTAAGAGAGGAAATGGTCGTAGTAGCCCGTGATATCACGAAAAGGAGGACACCACAAACACTGCACCATCGCGTGTACACGCGGTCGGCCATGAGAACATGAACGTTGTTCCGAGGATCCCAATCCCAACAACGGCCTGCGGATGCATACTGTACTGTAAATCGATATGCATGAAAGACAACGCCTATCAAAAGCAAACAAGAGTAGCGATCTAACGATCACGTGTATTGAGACTATTTAAATCAGACATCCGAAAATCACCTGATGCATCTAAGGAGGCAAAGTTTTCGTAACAGATGATTTCGTGCTTAAATAAATTTTTGGTACTAACATCTGTGCATCCGCTAAAATATCACAATTGGCATATCTTTTGTTAAACTCCTCCGTGACAGGATAATCTGACAAATTTTAAAGTTAGTGGGCACTTATAACATACAAAAAACGACTTCATTACAATCAAGGGAGATAGATAGTTTTGATACCCTTGATTACAATTCATCTGATAAGAAAGATGCTCAGTTTGGAACCACAGAAGTGAGTAAACTACTCAAACAACAGAAGAGCAGATCAGGCTAGGGCAACTATCCACTCATCTGAGTAGTTGTCGGATTCATCGGGTGGACAGGTAACGTTACGATTGGACTATAGCCCAAACGTAGTAGCCTTGTCACACAGCGGCTGACAAGTAATGCCTTCTAAGCGATTACGGATTTCGACCGTGGCACTCGTACCACCACATTCAGCAGCTTCTGAAACGTAAGAAAGAGATTAACTTTCTTGCGAATCGCGTAGCATCATCCCGGGGGGAAATAAAAATGTTTCAACGAAATCCGAAACAAAATTTTTCCTATGGGATTTAACATGGATTTAATGGTTAACATTTTTTTCTTCTTAACAGCAGGGTTACGCGACGGCCCATACTGTATCGACTCTGGATTTATAGGACATATGACCCACCCCATAAATCCTTTCGCCCAATTAACAATTAGTTTCCAAATGATTCAAAATTGATGATTTCCGGGAAATTTAGCATAGGATTTCCCATGAGGATTTTGATATGTCCAAGTGCAAAATTGAACCTTTCCGTGGTGGTTATGATAGGTTATGCTCAGACATTATAATTAATTATGAGCTTAATGTTGACAAACTAAACAATATTTGCGTCAATTCTTCCAAAAAATTATAGAAGTCAACAGTTTGTAGATTTTTCTGTTGACAAATTATTTTAAAATTCAAATATTATCTCTTCAATAAAAACTCGCAATTTTTAAATAATTTATCAACAACAATGAATCTTCCACAAAATTTTGACTTCTATAATTTTGGACGCATTAAAATCCTTATGGGAAATGTTTTTCCCAAAAACGATTTCGGTGAAAATTAAAATTTAAATATTTTGGAAACTAGGCGCTTGTTGGTCGAACGGCTTTAGGGTCAGATGCCCTATGAATCCCGAGGTAACCCATTGTGAGCAGTAGGGTAACCCTCTTGTTTAGGATAAATCCCCCTCTCCAACATTTTAAAATTCCGGAAAAACTCTTATTCCTGTAGCCATGCAAACACGAAGTGCAGTAGTCTTTGAAGTCTCAATTTGTCGACATATATCCAGTGTCGTTCGGAGCCCGTATTCAAGCCGTAATTAACAACGAAGCTTTTATTACGACTACATGGTGTTTCAAAACTGTATGCCACTTTGGTTTACCCGCGAGTACCTCAACCCCTGATCGGAGATAAACGGTATTGGTAGCAATCGATGCCTGAGGCTTTGAAATTTTCCATGGTGCCGTAGTTGCACAAACTTTTAGTGCTGGTGCATACAAATTTGTTTGGTGCAAGTCTTGCATACCGCGCAAACAAAGGTTGTTTGGAGCTCCCGTGCTCGTGCTCATCCAATTCAAACTAAAGTTTCATTGCCTGTAACCAACCAAGATCAATGAGAAATATATAATCATTATTGCGAATACTTACAACGTTTGCCTTAGAGTTTTAGACTACTGCACAGCTGAGCACGCAAATACGCCTTGTAACATAAAATAGGTGATAGAAAACATGGATAACTGGAATACAGAAGCACTTTACTGTAGCAATAAATGAAAACTATTAGGATACAGTTGCATTATGATGATGATTCCTATAGATTTGTATCCACGAATTTATGGTAAGCTAACGTAAATATAGCTCTGTAAGCGGGTAAATCACCTTTTGAGTGGTTCAGTGTTAAGATACGATATCCACGTTATGGTTTTCATAGTTCAGGTTTCAGGTACTTGAAAGATAAACACGAGGTTACTGAGAAAGATAAAGACGCTTGTTGTGAAGAAATCTTCGCCATGATGTAATTTTGACCAACCTATACCTATACCTAACACCAATATAAATATGTCATGACGTTAACATATGTATAAAAAATTATGTATCAAGTTACCGGCTTATCGTTGTCTTAGAAGATAAATGTTTCTGTTCTTAAGATTATCTCTGACCGCCATCATGAAAACTTTAAAGACGAAGCTTGTTAAACTGAAACAAGACAAATAAAGCTAACAGTGAACGAATAATTCATACGAAAATTTCACTGTTCTTCAGGTGCCTGCACAGACATACAAATTTCGGGAAAAATTATCTATCACGGCAGCTACCTTTTCCGGAATACCAACAATAAATACCGGAAGACACGACCAGAATGCCTACTACCGTTCCTGGTTGGTACATCTGAAAATACCGATCGCGCTTGCCATCGTCACTTTGCTGATCTCCCGAAATTCCATAAACTGTAGATGGATGGTCTCACGACTTGAGGTTGACAAACGGCCGTTTCGGGCAGTTTGAATGATTTCAGGACTTTTGGAAGCAACAGAAACTTCTGGATTCTAAATTACAACCCCGCGCAATTTCACTCATAATTATCACAACTAGTTATTAAAACTGAACGACGAATTCCTTGGCCATTGATCTATTCAAAGTGTGCTCGTACTTCGTTATAATACTGACCAGATTAGTCCAAAATAGACCAGTACGTTTTTAACTGTCCATCAAAATTCCCACCGATTAGTATCTGCATAATTTCGCTAAAAGGTGTGGTAAGGGCTTTGCCAAATACTTGGGTTTCCAGACACTAAATACATAAGTGAAGCATCTATATAATAACGAGCGTAGCCGAATCTCATTTGAGGCAAGTAAACTTTGATACCCCTTGACGCACCATCACGTGCCAATACACCGTTCGAAACTAGTTCTAGAAAACTGGAGACTGCAATAGGCTAATTTTTAATTCCAATAAACCTTGACCTGGGGTCAAAACAAGAGATCAAAGTTCAACTGTAGGGTGAATTTTCAAACCGTTTGTCATACCCAAAAACAAATGACATCATGAAAATTTTCATGTAATTTTACTCAGCTCAGACATTTGACCTGGGTTCAAATACGCAGGTCAGAGGTCAAAATTTTGGTCTAATTGCGATAAATAATTATTAGGTAAGTAGTAATTATACCGTCAGATTCCCCGCACAATTTCGCTCTATGTTGCCAAGTTTTGTGTCTGCCTTTGACCTATGACCATTGATCGAACATAATTCTATGTAACAATTACCATGGCCAACTCATTTGTCCGCGGTAATTTGTGCCGTGGCTTAACGAAGCATCATGTGCAACTCACCAAAAGAAAGCCAAAGGGCCAATTTCCATCGTACAATCAAACTATGATAATACCTTGACCTTGGGTCAAAACAAGAGGTCAAAGTTCAATTTTAGAGTATATTCCCATACAGTATAACCCATGCAAATAAATAGCGCCAGAGGAAACTGGTACGTTTTCACCTCCACTGGGCTGGGACGTGAAGCTAGGAGTCGAGTCCACTTGTGAATTGTCGGACGTCGCTGTAGGTACAACTTCAACTGGCGTAGTGAGTACGTGGCTAGCTATCCCATGCGATGTAGGCGGTGGTTCTTCACGTATTAACTCCCGTTTGAGTTAAAGGAATCCGTACGGTGCACATTAGTTCGATTAGAGTCAATATTGATTTATTAAGTAGCCTACTAGGGTACTTTATGTATTCGGCTTGTCCGTCTGTTCGGTCGATAGCTCCCGAACCAAGTCGAATATTGACATGGGGTCTTGACCAGTCGATAGAGCATTAGCCATTTCAGAAGTGTATTGATTTTGGTCACAGTCGGTGCTGTCCTTCCGGTCGAAAAAGTGACAATAATGGACAAAATCCCTCCTTTTTCGATACCAGTCGAGTAGGATCGCCACAGAAACTTATATACATACAAGTCGGTACGCCGTCCTCGGGACGGCTACCGACTTGTTCCCCCGTCACAACTGTCTACGAAATGGCTGAACTCTTGATCATAGCGCTAAAATGAAACCAAATGAGCTCAGTTGTATTTCAGTCAGTTTTGACTTGCCGTAGTACAAAGCAGCTAAAACGCTTCAGTGGATGTATGAAAGAGGATGTTTACCTCAGTTTGTTTTTAAATCGATCGACCACCTGCAAATTTCACTTGAAAGCCACAGATTCAGTGTGACCTTGGACCTAAAAATTTCATCGCAAGGCCAAAAGCTAGAGTCAAGCTAGATCAATGTTTTACCCAAGTAATTGAAAATATGCACACAGACCTCAACGTATAACTGGCTTTTGTTTGGAGTTCATTGGTGAATAGTTCATAGTTCACTACATGAAAAATAAGCTTAACCTAATGCTTTCAAATGCGTTAATGAATTATAGCACTAAGATTTCCTAACTCCTCTTAAATATACCGCTCGAAACTACGTTCAAATTCCTCGTTCGACAAAAAAATCAAAATACATTTTTTCTGAAATGCATTGGGCACATTGTAGGCGCCGTTCGCCAGGACTGCTGTAATCTATGATTCTGTGAATCTGATGAATTTGGTTGTGTCTGCTTTGCAACTTAATTCGTTCCTTTATGTGAAAGACTATTCAATTTATATTTCTGTTCAAATTTGCGTGTGTAAGTATCTAAAGTATTTAACGTTCGGCATTTCTAAAATTTGGTAATCTACAGTTGAATTACCTGAAATCCTTAGCGGTGCCAGTAATTTCTGTTAACTATAAACATCCGTAATTCAAATATAGTCAGGGTCATCCGCAGGACGACCCTTTACTTTACACTTTGTGAGAATGGACTCCATTTATTAAATTTAATTTTGACTAAATCGATGGGTATTTTGGATTGCATACAAACTCACGGAAACTTGCATCTAAATGTAGAATGTAACATGGAAGATTCGAAGGATTTGAACTTTGACATACGATGCTGTTCCGAGGTTAAATTTATGTACACATAAACATAGGCCTGCTGCAACTTCCTTTTTCGGACTTTCTCTTCGTACAAAACAATGGATTGTGTACCCAGTATTTCTAGTGTTCACCCTCAAGAACCTGGAGAGCTGTTACAGTGTCATAATCGTATATACTTGGGTTCGAGCTACCACCCCAGGTCGAAATTGCAGCAAAATTGTCATTATGCGGTAAAACTGAATGAAGAACTTAAGTCTGACCTTTTACCTGGGCATTTGACCTCAGTTCAAGTAACTGAAATTGGTACTAGAGAGTAAAATTGCATGACGAATCTGGCGGTATCATTTTCGTTAGTAGTACGTAGTAGTTAGTTGTTAGTAATAGTGGTAGTAGAACCACTTGTTTAGAAATGCGCAATTTATTTGAACTTGAACCTCTTCTTTTACCCGAGGTCAATGTCTTATCACGGTTTAATGTCAAAGGTGGACAATTTTTCGTTCTTTGGCTTTCTTTTGGAGTACTATGATCGTAGTATGATGGTGCGTTGCACCGTTGCAGCAGTTCACCGCGGACAAAGTAGAGCCCACCAAGTATTGTATAGAACATTAGGCATCGAACTATGACTTTAGGTTAGAAACCGGTACGGCAAGGTTGAAAACATGGAGCAAATTTAAGTGGGAAATCTAATGGTGTAATTACTTTTAACGTCAGAACCGCAATTGTGCAAAAAAAATCATTTCACTTGAGTTTTGACCCCATATCAAATGTCTTAGCCTTAGAAATTCGTGTTCTAGGGTAAATTTACGTGAAAACTCTTGTGGCGTAATTTTTGTTTGTAGCGCAAACAGTTTGAAAATAAGCCCAATCGTTGACAATTGGCCTCAGTTTTGACCCCAGGTCAAGGTCAGATCAAAATAAGAATAGGCCTATGTGACCCCCCATTTACTAAATAGAAGGCGTGGGATCGACCTATG
>WJFA01003660.1:0-12316 GCA_009870155.1 Pseudobourletiella spinata | reverse complement strand
GCTTTAGGTTTGGTACATTCTAGGGACGGGTCATATGCCCTGTAAACCCCGAGTCGATTCGACTTGTACACCTACCTTCATCTCCTATTAAGTTGATTGCTGTATATTTCAACGATACAATAAAAGTATAATTATTCTGCTGAAAATGCATATATAAATCGACTTCCTGATATCAAGGATGCATGGGAGGTTTTATTGAAAACACTGCAATGCTGAACGAACGGTGCTTAACTTGTTGGCTCACCTGCATTTTACAGGATTATGATTATGAGGCCCCGATGAGTGCAGTGCATTGGAATAATTAGCCTGCTACTTGTGCTTTTTTCATCACAATGATTTGAACACTGATATCTGCCGAGGAAGTCCTCCAAATTGTGAGATTGTCAAATGTGAAAATGGTAACGACTGACATGCATTAAATTTTATTGTGCTGGAAATAAAAGGATTCTGTTACAGCATTAAACACCTAGAGAAATAACTGGGGTAATAGGAAAATTTAATAAAGAATAACAAATTTACTCTCCTAACGCTTTATCCGTCTCTGAAAGCAAGTTCAAGGGTTCAACTGCTATTCTCATACCAATCAATAATCATTTAGGATGTTATCAACAGAGAAGGGATACAGCGTGCAGTGTGCTTTTACGCCTCACCATCACCACTGCACTATCTAGTGAAAGTTCATATTGGGAAAGTCAACGGTCAGTTCCTACCAGGTCACAATAGTATACATCTATGACTGTCGCTCTTTCCCTGGCATCATGTTTGATTTCTCCCAATTTTTCCTGCTCCACACTTTAACATGAGCACATTCTAATGAAATGAGTAGCCCCCGGGGGTTTTGGAACTCGCTAATTGCCTAGAGGAAAATAATTTTTTTTCCTGACCACTAGATACTGACTGCTCACTAATGTCAAGTTTTGTAATGATACCCGAAGGGAAAACTTCAACGTAGTTGTGATGAGCATAAGAAGCTCTTTTTATTTGACATATTGGCGGTTGTTACGTTAATCATAAATAGCAACCAGTCATTGAACTAAACGAGGCTTATCAAAATGAACAACTCAACCTACGTAAACACTAAGCATACACACAAAATAATTTGTTGTTCACACTATAACACATGCATATAACAAGATCGACAAATCTCTGCCTTCCCGCGTAGTCAGCAACCTATGGATTGTTGCATTCCGATTCTCACGCTGTGTACTTGCAAGTATAATGGCACAAGGGCTGCACAGCAATACAAGAGTGTACCACGACGAAGTTCCTTTATTGACTAACAGCAATAACAATCACTCGAATACTGGATCACACTTTCACATCCAGTCCTTCATAAAAGAATCGCAAATGTAAACGAGGGGCGGACAGTCGGAGGAATCTACCATGTAGTGAACTCATACTTCAACTTGATTTGGATCAGGCATTGTCCTTGTGATTCTACGTCTACTGGCTAAATATGCTTGAGTGGCTGGGGTGCAGTGCAGGTGCAGAGTGAGGTACGCTGTTACTCCGCAATTCCCACTCAAACTCTCCATGCCTACTAAATGCACCCAAGCCTTCCCGCGAATCGTGTATTTGCTTACCCGCCATCCGATCCCATCCGATAAAGTCAGATAATTTTTTGGAATCTCCTTATCCGATCCAATGGAATGGACCGACTGAGTCGGTCCATTCTAGCAGGAAACACGATTAATTTATGGCCCAACGGCTAAAGACGCATAGCTCACGATCTTGTTGACCGATACGAGTCATTTATGTTTTTAAAGATAGATAACTTAGCTCTCTAGAATGCTTTGTCATGAATTTATGACAGCTCTTATCATTTCTTCAAAATTTCAAATCCAAGTTTGGAGAGTCTAAAATTCATATTACTTCTTCAAACTTTTCAACATTTCTAACTTACTTTCAAAATTTTGAGGAGACTACCTGAGTTAGCGTAAAATCATACAAATCATCAAAGAGAACATAATCCTCTACCTTCTCCAACAAAAAGACCCGAATCGGTCCTCGCCTTCGTTTCGTGAGTAATGAGTTTTTCGCCGTGGGACTATAGAAGTTTTAAGCATGTTCTCCGGCGATGAACGCATTACTCACGAACGCATGCTGGAGTATATATTTGCTGACAAAGTCTCGTCAAATGTAACGCTTCCGATCCAAAGATATTAAATTTTTTTTTCTGGAAAAGTTGAACAATTCTGACCGTGGCAGTCGTAGAACGATAAGACTGATTCGGGAAATTTTCATGCAGGTCGGATAAATCTATATTTGTATCCGAGTTCTTTAAATTCGAATAGTATGGGAATCTTCGAATTATTCGAACTGCGGGAAACCTTACAGCACCTGAACACAAGTAATTTGATGATAATTAATATGTCCTCACAACGTCAAAACTGTACATTGAGAACACAAGGTCTAAAAATCAATAATATATATATAGAATCATCAAATCATGACATTCCAGCTTTCCCGCTCATGTAATGCTAGGATTTGTAGAAAATGATGAATTATTTAATTTATTGTATCTCAGAAATGAGAATCTCCCGACCGTGACCCCGGGGTAATGGGTATAATTATCGATTACCCATTACTAATGAGTATTGGATACTACCGCGACCCTTGTGTAATGGTTAATGGGGATCTCGAAAAAAATGTACTGTAATGGGCAATGGATAGTTGGAGATTCGTGCGAAGTAATGAGTAATTGCAAATACAACCATTACTTTTAGCTACAAAACTATATTTTTAGGCAAGCATTGTCACCGGAATGCCATACTTGCATCCTAAGTTCGAGGTACCATTGATATTAATGTAAACAGCCGGATGAGGGAGTGAAGGGAATGTCTGTAAAAGATGTCACCAATTATTTTTAGTTTGGTAAACTCGTTGTTACTGAATTTGTATTTATAATAAAAGGGAGACCGCCAATACAGATGAGATTAAAAATCTAGCTGAAATTTTATTTCGTAACTTCTAAGATTTTAAGGAGAGACTTAGATAGCACTAGTCCACTATTTATTTATAAGTTTCATTTAGTAACTCAACAACTTATGCTCGATTTAACACCAACCACAGGAAAGAATCGTTCCCACTTGCAATGTAATGGGCAAAGTATATGCAATTACCCATTACAAGTTATGGGTAATGGGTAATGGTTTGAAGTTCTTATTAAAGTAATGGGTATTTTGTAATGGAACGATTATAAATTTTGTCAAGTAATGGGTAATTAGTAATGGGGGAACTGGAAAAAATTATATGTAATGGGTACATAATTTGTAACGGGTCTTGCTGTAATTACCCCGGCTCCACGGCTCTTCAACTGGAACACGTTAAAAATTTGCTTACAAAATTATAGACTTCATGCCACTATATTACAGCAGGGCCATATTTAGAGGAGCGCAAGTATTTCCATCTTTCAATCGGGTCCTTATGCATTTAATTGATTCTAGCTCTATTTAGTGGTTTCTATGCTATTCACAAGTATATTCTAGGAGGGCTAAAAGCGTTTAGTTACCACAGTTGAGCCGTTGTCGACAGAAACATCTGTTTTCAACTTCAACGTCGAAATAAGTATGAATCGTCTTTACTGTTACTGAATCGTGTCCCAATTTAAAAATTTTGTTAATTTCAGGGATGGCATTGAAAGTACATGTAAACATTTTCAGACAAGGCGAAAAACAAGCAGATACTCTCTCACCTGATTCTGTAACCTTGTCTGCTTTAAACCTGGCTTGTGTGCTACTCGCTTGCAAAATGCGTAAATAGCTGCAAAATGCAGTTTCGCACGCTGAATGCCATCTTGCATTCTCTCTGTGGTTTCGGTGACAATTAGAAATGGAGCTCAAGATTCATTATATCATTATCTATCAGCAACCTCACCTTCGACAGGTCTTGTTCGTTCAATAAAGGTCAAAACCTTCCAAGAGTACAAAAATATGAACTTGTCACAAATGTGACATATCTTTCATTAAAACATCTGTAGTAAAGTTGGATGAGTTGAGTTTTTTGTTCTGTTATCCATGTTTGTATCAGTCGAGTTGTTCAATGGCCACCGACTTCGCACAAATTCGTCGCAGGTTCCCAAACAGGGAGAATCCACGTGGCTATAAAAGAAGCAAAATGCTGGAGCATATGCTGGATGTGTTGCACAGAAATCCCTCGGCCAAGGATGCTGAAGCATACCGAAATGGCTCTATAGAGACATTTCAAAAGGTGATCAACATCTTGACAATACATCAGATTTTCCGATGCAATAACTTTCAAATGTCAAGGCTAGATATGCGGAACTTTAAATTTTTCATGTTTCAAGTACTTAAGTCATCAGTTTTTCAGCAAAATGTTATTTCCATGGCTTAAAATTGAGGCAAAAATAGACAGGCTTTGCAACTGGTCGTAGGCAGGAGAAAGAAAATACATTTAATTAATTTAGGATACAAGTTAAGGAACAACGGGACGCTCGACTACTCGATTCTTCTTCACTAGCATCCAGTTCCGGAATGGACCGAAGACCCGTGCCCCTACGAATCAATTGTAATTACAATTATGCTCTTTCCTTTATCCTTGCTTTATGCCCAGTTGTTCCAATGCAAAATGCAATGTTGATTTTCGCAGCATTTTTGACAAAGCCGCCTGAAGAACATTTGCCTCTTGAACACCATCTAGCGGTTATACAAGAAACTACACGTTCGATGCGTGCCGAACCTGCCGATAGCAGAGCACCCTGCATGTTACTTCTTACTTCAGAATTGTTGGGCACGACGACACTGTGCATAGTGTGCGAGCTGTTGTGGGCGACTGCGGTAAAGATTTTGGTGAAAATTCTGGAATTTCCAGTTTCCATTAGTAAATTATCATCATGGTAAGTAAATTATACAGGGGTTGAAGTTTGGGTAAAGCATTGAAAGTTTCTTAGAACTATTTTAGTACGATTTTAGAAATCGTAGGCAACCCGGGAGAGAAGGCTGAAAGTTTTGAAGCGTGGTCTGCTGCTGAGCTATGCTACGGACTACTGCTCCTGTGTTATGTGAACGTGGAAAATTGAAGTTACAGTAACTAGATGAATCACGAACAATTTGTGATGCAGATTTTTGTAGGTCAAATGATTTGTCAGATTAATTTTGTATGTCGGGTTGGATGAGATGACGCGGTTGGTGTTAAAGTTAATGCTCGTGAAGCCGGTCGTAAGTTACGTGCTGCACGTACGACTAGTAACGAAATAATTTCGTTCTAATCAGGGTCGCGTTCGTACAAAGACGGTGAAGAAGGCCTCTCGTGTCATCATTGAGAAGTACTACCCACGTCTCACGTTGGATTTCCATACTAACAAGAGGATCTGCGAAGAAATCGCTATTATTCCCAGTAAGCCTCTGAGGAACAAAATCGCCGGGTAAGAGTGCACTTTGTCAATGTATGAATGTTAATATGCTTGTAATCATAATTTGGTCGGCAATAATTGGGAGAATATGAATTTGAACTTAATTTTTGTAGTTTCGTGACGCATTTGATGAGACGTCTTCAGACCAAGCAGGTCCGAGGTATTTCCATTAAGTTGCAAGAAGAGGCAAGAGAGAGACGAGACAACTATGTACCGGATGAGTCTGCCTTGGAGAAGGACATCATTGAAATCGATGAAGCGACCAAGGACATGTTGAAGATGATGGACTTCAGTAATATTCCTGGTCTGCAGTTGACTCCCGTTGCTGCTGTTCCTGGCGGCTACTCTAGGCGATAGATTTTGGTATTGATTCATCAGAATTGACATTCGTGATGAATAAATATATGTCATCTTGACTACCTGTTGTGTGTACAAATCTTTTGTATCATTGCATGAGACGTTTGATTTCTAGTTTCTGGGACAGGCCCGTGATATTAATGGTGCTGTGTTTTAAAGCTTAGAAAGTGTTTAAATGTTGGAGAAGAGGTACATCCGGGGGTGGTGAGCAATCGCCAGTGCTTTTATCGCTTAGCAAAGTATTCATTAATTGTATTTTAAGTAATTACTTCAGAGAACCAAACCGCTCTCGGTGTAAGACATACTAATTCACGTGAAGCATATGTGGATTCGTCGCGTATTATTTTATAATTAAGGACATGCTGAGGAGTAGTCCGTCTATACTGGTAATGAAGTGGAGTTCGCTTCACTTACGTCTTACTATAGAAGATAGCAATGCTGGATGTCGGCAGGCCAAAAGTTACTAAGCGATTCCTATTGTCCCCCTAATTAGGATCTTTTAGGTTTTGAAGAAATGTTTTGTCGGATTCCAATATTTACATTCAAAATTTGGGAGCGCTCATATATTACATAAACACTTTTTCCGTAATTTCTGACCCACCCACCCCCTAAGTAAACAGTTAACATGTTAATCTTTAATATGGGCGTAAATGGGAATGCTCCGTTAATCTTTCACTGCACTGCTAAATTGACATAAAGAGCGAGCACGCTACAGTCTACTCAAGCCAGATTCACTCAGTGATCCAAGAATAGATTATCAGATGCGAGAGAAAGAGTGACTAAAACATTACTTTCTAGGGTATCTAGAGTTTCTAGGTGACCTCGACCTCACTCGATTCCGTGAAGGCTGTGAAAGAACGTGCGAGGTAATAAAATTATTCTGGGACGTATACTATGGCAACAGTGAGAAGATCAATGATGAAAAATCAGCTCTTTTATAGAATGCGCCACTCCTACTCCCTAATTCATAATGTTCGGTTCAGTTCTCCAGCGGATAACAAGCAAAGCAACCTTGGTTCCGTGAAATACGCTCATTTCTCAAATGTTACTCCCCATGCAGACTCGACTCGAGTCCGGAAACTTTTTCATCGGTGTAGCATCCTAAGCGCATACACTTCCGACTCTTGATTGCTCGTAGCCCTCACAGATAAAATACCTTTTTGAGTGCAAGAGGGATAGAAAATTTTCTCCTGCAATCACATTCATTTTTCATACATACGAGAACCAATTCAAATTTTTCACGTAAACCATTGAGTAAACTACTTCCACGTTCTGATTCTTTTTTTACAGTTTTTTTTCAAGTCACAGGTCACAGTGCTTCCCCAGTTTCTTCGAAGTATGGAGTATGAATTTATGGATCTCGCGATTCGATGGTACAACTGAAAACCCTATAGACGCTGAAGGACAGTTTTACTCTATGTGCATGCAACGGCGGGAATGCAGTCAGCACACATGGACAGCTGACAGAGCATAATACTGCAGGTATAGTGTGTGTGAAACCGGAATGTTGAATTTCCCGTTTTAGCGTGATTTTAACAAACCCACAAAATGTAAACGTGTTTTCATTATGTTTGGTGAAGAGATTTGTCATTTTCGCACATAAATGCTATCTAAACCATAATCTGTGATTTTAGTGATGCTTAAAAGGCCAAATACAATAGCATAAACTGAAATCGAGGGGGTGGGGGTTAGTTTTGGAAAATTTCCAGTCTGACACTGAACGATTTTGTGACACATGTCGTCATCTTTAGTTACCGCACATTAGAGCAAGTATTCCAAATTCCAGCTTCCGCGATGAATCCTTCGGACGATATTGCCGAATCACCCGTAGGCATTCGCCAAATCGGCCCTAGTATCGAACTTCAGAGTACTTCCTCCAAACGTTTCCCAACAAACACAGAACTATATGAAATGCTCCAAGAACAGCGTGATGTCATCTCCATGATGCAGATTCAGTTGGACTTGCAAAAGGAAAGACTGGATAAGCAAGACAAAGAAATTATAAGCCTAAAGTCAGAGGTACTTGTTTTGAATGTTACTATATTAATGTTTGAATGTTAGATGTTCTAATCATTGCGTATTTACGTACTTCTTGTGTGAATTTAATTTGAATTTGGTGGATTAAATCAATACATTTCAGCTGAAAGGGTCATTGAAACGTTGCGGTAATTTTGGGAAAGAGCAAGGCCATTCGACGATTACGGTGGAAGCGAAAATTGACTGGAAACCTGAGTCACCGCGGGGTGGAGATGAAACCTCAGTTGCTGATCTTGTGAAACAGGCGGCAGAGGAAATACAAGCTCAGCAGACTGATTACATTTATGATGAGAAATCAGGATTGTACTATGATAAAAACAGTGGATATTACTATGATCCGGTATGTGTTGCATTTTTTAGTACTGCTGTAGAAGAGTTGCTGCAGAACTAGTAACAGTATGAGGTTGCATGTTCTGTACAGCTTGTTTCAGAAATAGTTCCCTTGTTGGGCTGTCACTTATATGCACATGAATGTAAAATGGGATTTTTTTCATTCCCCCGACAAAGTCTGAAGTTGCATTCATGTTCTAAAGATGTGATTCGTCTTTTGCTTTCAGGCCCAAGGCTTGTTTTACAACGGTCACACTCGAACTTACTACAAGTGGGATTCTGAAACGAAATCATACACATTCCACTCACAACTCCCTGATCCCCCTGAAAAGGAAAAGAAAAAGAGGAGAAACAAGCACATTAAATCAAAAAAAATCAAGGTTGAGGCAGCAGGTGGAGAGACTGGGAGTAAAAATTCCAAGCGCTTATCCCCTACAAGTCCCTTAAGGGCGACGGAAGTTGAAGAGGGAGAGTTGAGTGACTCTTCAGAGTCATCGGCCGTAGATAATAGGGAGGGATCGGATTCCGATTCCACCATCACCTCCCAACACTCCACCAGCACGGCATCCTCTCGGTTGAAGGAAGAGTGTTTACCTTGTATCCGGGCCGTGGTAATGGAATCCCCCGTGGTCGGGTTAACCAAAGGATTCTTGTTCGTGATCACGGTGATGGGTGGTAGTATTGGAAGGGAAGGGAGTATGCACTCCATTCTCATTTCTGATCCTCATGTTAGCAAGGTATAAGGCATGACGACATCTGTTCCCCTCTCCTTGTTTCTTTGACATTTACGCAGTTGATGAGGAAATTATTTGAGCCGCTATGTGGCTGCATATACATTGTATAGCGTCGAGTGCTCCCTCCTCGCCATGTATAAATAACCTCAAGAGAAATTCCCGGAGGAAATTTGTCGCGACAAACGATTAATCCCCGCTGAATTTATGTCCTGTTCAAAAAAATCTTGAATTTGAATCTAGAGGAATCTTTGATGTATTCAGTCGTTGGAATTCTCTCATAAATAATTATATAATGGGAGCAGGCGCCCCGCTAACTCCAGTGGAGGACAAGTATGGAAAGTAATCCTCATCCAAAGACAAACGAACCATGTTGTTATATTTTTAGCATCACGCCGACATCCACTACTCGTCGGAGGACGGCAAGTTCTACTTGACTGACATGGGCAGTCAGAGTGGAACTTTCCTCAATGGAAGAAGACTATCCGATGCTCGAGTTACGAGCGACGTGGAGGAAGTTCTCCACGGCAGTACAATCAAGGTTCGTCCCGCAGCGCGCGTACCAAAAACACCTCATTCAGATTTATCTCCCAGCACTACTTCCGGTGGAAAATCTCGAGTTCCCTCTCAATGTGCATGCACTCTCACAGTGTCACAGTACAGCCTATGCCCTTGTATTGATTTCCGTCTAACTGCATTCCTATTAGCCCACGCTCGTGTCAGTTTTATTTTTATTGTACAAGCTCTGGGTGAATGCCGACAGGACATGAGCGGTGAAAGTGGAGCTTCTCATTAAAAAATTGTTTCGGCAAAACTGAATGAACTCACTCTATGTACATAATAACATAATCCTCTAGACTCTTAACTTTCGTACCCGCACCTCCGTGAAACTCACAGTTGGAATTGTCACTCAGAGCTTTAGAAAGTGTCCCGCAACCGTCTGAATCATAATGATCGGATTTACTGTGTACATGAGATCCTCTATCTTAACAGATTGGTGCCACCACGCTGCTCATTCACATTCATCCTGGCTCGTTAACGTGTGCCACATGTGAGCCCGGCTTGAATGCCCCGCCCAAGGAACCGCTCTATGGTAACCGCACTAGTTCCTCCAAGTCTCGCATATATTGCACACATGTACGGTTACCGTCATTAAATTTACATTTTCTCACACTTTTCACAGGACCCCCCCTGAGCAAGGAAAAGAAGGAAGCACTACGAAAGAAGCAATTGAAAAAACTAAGACGAAAGTACGGTGTGGAACCCAGTGCGGTGACCGCTCTCGCCAGCTTACCTGACAACTATACAGATCGCGCTCAAGAGCGGCGGAAGGTCAAAGGCTCGGACAACCCTTACGAAAAGACGCAGGTTGCCTCCGTGGACGAGTACGTATATAATAGTGTTCACCAGGAGGATCCAAGTACAAGTTTGATACTATAAACTTAATGTTCTTGTGAAACATTAATTTTTTCTCAGATCCATTAAGGAGACAAATAAGGGTTTCAAAATGCTCTCGAAAATGGGCTGGAAGAGCGGGATGCCGTTAGGGCCATCACCCTCCTGTGGAGCCGGAGCTGGTGGTGGTGGTGGTGGTGCTGTTGCTGCTGCCGACGCGGGCGTACCGGGTGACGGAAGGCGCATAGAGCCGGTATAGCGTTTTCCTACAGAAAGTCAAGGCACATAATAATAATAATAAGTGACTCGGCGGAATAAAGGGAATAGAATAGAATATAGATATATAGATTAGAAAAGGAGCAGACTAACTCCCTCCATCCTCTCTGCTCCATCAACTGAGTTGGAGATTACGGGGAAATCAGCCCTCATATATTGCTGAGCTCATGAAGATAATCGCACAGACGTCCCATAGTACACCCACACTCATCTCTCCATTTCTTGAAAATGATTCCGGTGCATGTGTGCGGTGCTGCGGTGGTCGTGGGCTGTGTGAGGGAGAATAAATTATTAATGTTTCCGAATTGGTGCGCGTGAGGAGGAATGCTCGTGACTGTGTGTGCGTGTGTGTGTGTGAGTGAATCTACGAGGAATTTTTATTGCAGTATTTTTGCATTGGGGTCAACCCGAGTAAACTGTGGTATCTACGTGGGCAGAATGCCTCCGCAGCTTCCGTCCTCTTCCTTCTCCTCCTCTTACTGCCAAAGCGGTCGGGAGGTAGGTAGGTGGGTAGGTAGGGTATAGGTGAACTTAGTGTGTGTTTGTGTGCGTGTGTTTCTGTGTCTGTGTGCACATGTTATATGATGATCATGTCCTCATGATGAGCTATCAATCCCTATAGTAGTACTACGAGTTGCTACGATGTGCTTGCATTGGAAATGCTATGGATAGAATGACTACATAGGATTTGAGTTGCCGCAAACTTGAATGGAATCAACACCCTGCACCGTCGCCGACGACGTCCTGATTCCAATCAGACAATGAATGGGGTAGAATGGAGTAATTCATCCCCCCTTGTACGTACGTACATACAAACATATATACCCAGTTCTTTGAAATCATTGATTAATTGAACAGATCAAAGTGGAGCTCCTACCCCAAAGAGTGGGATTGGGTTATGAAACTGCATCAGCATCGTGCACCACCACAACAAGCACTGGACCAGCAGGAGGGAGGAGTTTCCCCACAGGAGCGGCAGCGGCATCAATGGAATCCACCAGGCTGGGTAACGGGCGGGCGGCTATCATGGAGAAGACATTGAAGCGATACAGGGATGTCCGAAGTGTGACAGACGCAGACGACGACGACGACGCCGGCGGCGGCGGCGGCGTTGGTGGGCAAAGTTTATCAATGGAGAGTGAGAGCAGTGGTGGCGGAAGAGATGACTTGTCGGCCCAGCCCAAGGAAACTAGCTGATTACTGCACTTGCATCCCTCCCCTTCCCGTAAGATCTCCAGTATGCATACTATGGTTATTTGGTTGTAGTACTAAAAAACAGTCCGTGTATGAATGAAACATGAAGTGATGTGTCGTTTGACAATTTTTTTTATGGTCGGGACAGTTTCCTTTACGACGACGCTTTGACAGCTCAAGCTGTCGTAGTTCTTGTTCAGCCACGGGCTAGTAGTAGTACAGGACGACCACACGGCGACGTGGGAACAGACACGCTGGCTGAAGAATAATAAAAAAAAATAAGAAAATACTGCTGATCCTGGAAGTCGTAAAAATAGAAACAGAAAACGGTGTCGAGTATGTGCAGAGCGCAGCAAAACTTGGGTCGTCTTCCTGTGTGTACACACCACGTCATTCATATCTTGGCCCCATTTTTCTCTCTTTATATGCATACACATATATATATATCTATATGCATAAGCATGTGGATACTACTCTCACATCAAGGACTGTCCTCAAGTACCACACGTACAGATCCAGGGAACTAGTTAGTTCTGAACCGCGTAGCCATTGCTAGTGCACCTCCAGTAGTAGACCATGGCATTTCCTATCCCAGTATTATAGCTTCCTTCTGCCACTACTGCAG
>WJFA01003659.1:7500-12319 GCA_009870155.1 Pseudobourletiella spinata | reverse complement strand
CCAGAAGGGTCAAATCTGAGTTTCCGCACCTACCGCTTTCAGAGAGTCAATTGTTGTGGGTAAGCTGGGTGTTGCATAGGGTGTCGGCGCTGTGCGCCGAGGACACCTGAAAGTGTCCCCTTGTCAGTCAGTCAATCAGGAGGAGCGCCCACGCGCTTTCCAGTGGAGCCATTTTAACCATGTCCTCTCACACTTATCCAATGCCACTTCATTGCTTTACCGAGTGGTGCTGTTACACAATATGTGTACACATAGTACGGAACCATGACAGGGGGGGGGCTCGTGCGTCACAGTCCGTCGCCCGGAACCGGGAGGCCGTGCGGAGCGAGCATGTGGAGGGATACGTAGGGCTCTTGTCTAACGGCCATTATTATTAGAGCAAACCAAGCTCACATGTCCTTTCTCCTCTGATCTAATGGCCGCGGGCAATGGGTGAAGCTGGAGTGAGTGGTGAGTGAGTGGGATTATATATCCCTGTGGACTGGGCGGCGGCGCGTGGGTGAGACATGAGAGTGCAGGTGATAGTTGGTAATATTATAGGATCTCATTGTGACGGCGGCGTGCGGGTGGGAAAGGAAGAAGAACTCCGTCCGCGGCTCATCGCACAGCACCCTTCCGACCCCCTCCCACAATTCGACCAGGATGGATGCATGCATATACACGTCGTCGTCGGGGGATTTGAGCCTGTTGCTCCGGTGGGAGAGCTACGCACGCAGTAGTCCAGAGTACCCGGTGGTATTACCACTCCCGCCGTTACCCGGGAATAATGTGCAGGAATGAGTAGAATGGATAATTCCCTGGGTTGGTTAAGTGTTTTTATGTGTGTGTGTCAGAAGGTGTGTGTATAGCTTGCTTTTGTGGGCTCGGAATATATTGGGATAGCAGGTACCTATGACATTTATCAATACATGTCCACACAGATGGACTCTCCTGGCTCTCTCACAGTCATTGTCGACAGTTGGTAGACTATAGACAGGTTCGAGTCGGCAATGGGAAAGGAATCGATGGGGAAATAATAAGACAGTTCGAAAAGGGCGGCTCTCCATTCTGCTCTCACGACGGACGGACAACGTCATCCCGTGTACTCCCAGTGCTACTGCTGAGAGAGTCGAATCTATTTATTCATTTATATTTGCTCTATATGCCTCTGGATTTCTGTTGGGGTCCCTCATGGAACAAAGTATTATTAACTTTGCATAGGAGGGGGATAGACCGCCGGGTAATGGCGTCGTCACGTTAGACCCGCTCACCACCGCCGCAATTGCCCCTTATCCACCTGATCTGTGACATATGGCTCCGGGTGAAACCATTGTCCCTGATCCGACTCGCACTCCCTCCCGCAGTTCGCACACACACATGGAAACATTCCCACACACACACACACACACACACACACACACACACACACACACACACACATACACACGTCCTTGCATAAATACATAAAGGCATTTGCATGCTAACAAATACATTGGCGTGCATACAAACACACACACACGTATGCTACCTGGTAAAGGAAAATACGTACTCGCAGGCATGCACAAGTTTACATACATTTATACGTACGTATGCTTACTTATGTACATATACTCGCATGTAAATACACGTACATACATATACTCGCATGTAAATACACGTACATACATATAATCACACGTAAATAGACGTGCATACATATGCTCACATATACATACACGTACATACGTATAATAACGTTTATAAACACACGAGCATACATATTACTCACATATAAACACACGAGCATACATAATACTCACATATAAACGCACGAGCATACATAATACTCACATATAAACACACGAGCATACATATGACTCACATATAAACACACGTACATGCATATACTTTCATTACACCCGTACGCGCATTTACTTGTGTGTAAACACATGCATGCATGCCTAAGTACATACGTACACATGCATGCATATGCAGCCATGCTTTGAGACACATGTGTACATCGGGACATATCCGTGACGAACGTGGGGGCGCCTGCGGACGTCGTGGCCCAACTTGCCCAGTGCAGAGAGGAAACTGACCAAGCGGAGCGGAACCTGATTAACCTGTGTGGGCGGGAACCTTGGGGACACTACGCTTCTCATGTAAAGATACGGGCAGTACAGTGCACACACTACTGGAGGGTAAGCGCTACGAGGAATTCCGTGAATGCCGACGACGAGCCCTACCCGGTCATTAGAGCTCTACAACCCGGTCCATTGACCCGGATAGGAATCCGTCCCGTACTAACAAGAGCCACCCTATGTTAAGGAGGGAATTTTTAAAAATAATTCCCCAACCTGTCCTATCTCTCCGTAAGGATATAGGGATTATGATGACTATTTACGGTCATCCAGATCTCCCGCCGCCGCCGCCGGCGTTCCTTCCTTCACCATCAAATATTTATTAGACCCACTTAAGATATTGCGGGCCAATCCCGTATCGACCCGTACAAACTACCCCCCAATTAGATGGCACCGTCCGTCCGCTCAAACAGAAACCTCCCAATAACTGACTGAGTGAGTGAGTAAGAGTCAACTCTGTTGAGCGGCGGGCGGCTGGGGTAATGATGGGGACTCCAGGGGGCGTTCCCTCGGAAGGAAAGCTTGAGAAAATTCGGGGCGAAGAGTGGACCACAACAACACACACACACACACACACACTTCCGCCAATGTTTATCGTGACGAAGCCGACGACCACCCTGTCAAATCAGTCCTGGTAGCGACGCGAGCTCACTGAGTGGGCCCAAGGTTTCCCTCGCTTTTCTCCGCAATCCCGGGACCTGCGAGACGACTGTTGGTAATAACCTCCATGTGCCATCATATCCTTCAGAATTGTTGACTCACGTGGCTAATATGTTTACACTGTGTGTGTACTTGTGTATGTTTGTGTGTGTGTGTGAGTGTGTGCGTGCGTGTGTATATGTGTACGTTTGTGAGTGAATGCGTTGGTGTGTGTGTGTGTGCATATGTGTACATGCCTCTGCGTACGAAGCTCCCACTCCAAAAATGGTCTCCAAATCCACGGCAAAAGCGTACACACTTTATCATGCGCTGATCAGTAGCCTCGTTTTCCACTCCATTCTTGTCACTCCCACAATCACGGTGGATCATCTCTCTCACAGAAGAGGAGAGGACCAGCTCATCAGGAGGCGCGGAGTGAAAACGTTTCTATTTTCGGACCTCAGAGGTGAATGAATATGTCGGGGGATGCTCGCTCGTGGTGTTCGTACCCGTGGTGGTGGCAAGCCGATGAAGCGTCTGCACACATTGTCGGCACCGCGGCCCGCATCCATATAACAATAATAATAATAACAACAACAACACACATATGCACGTCCGCGCACACAGAGTCCGCGCACTACTCCCTTCAATTGCTCCTCCTCACATCCTCCAACGAGTACTACCACTAGCTGCATCCCAGTATTTAGAGAGGCACAACAACAAGTCACGGGACTTGTGCAGCACAAGTGTCTGAATGCCCTTCCCTTTGAATGTATGCATGTACATACAAATGAAGATATGCATACGTATACACAGTATAAGAAATGATCCACACCCATGTCTTGTTCCCATCCCAGTCCTTCTCATTATTATTCCTACATGGTCCTCTCCCCCTCAGGATCCCTCACATGTACGAAGATGTGCCTCTGAGATACACACTAACTGTTACTATGGAACCCACCCCGCCCCCTGCTCCGCACATATCCTATAACCCAGAGCCGCCGCACACGTTCCCGATGCAATGCTGCTGCTGCTGCAAACACTACTCCACGTCAAGGCAAAGTAGCTAAGTAACTACACACACACACACACACACACACAAGGAGATCCCTCAGGTCGGCATACATAGTGTGGAGGAGCGGAGTGTGTGTGTGTGGTTGGATTGAGGGTATATTTGCATGGGATCCCTTATAGTGACTCAGGATTGAGCCAACCCGGCACGGCACGTCCATACCACTTAGTCCGCCTCTATAATAAGCAACCCCCCCTGATCCAATCCAATGGATGGACATAACATACATTAGAATTGCTAGGGGGCAATAGGATCTGCACTTCTGTATGTTCATTTTTTCACGCACTTGCGCACACACACACACACACACACACACAGACGGAAACAAACATACACGAATAGTTGCATGCACACATGGAGAAATCACACACACACGCGCCCGCACTCACTTCCACACGCGGGCCCCACACACCTGACCATCTATCTCGTTTGGACGAAGCCATTGGATTGGGAGAAATCCAAGCGCCGCGTGGTGGCTTCCTTATTATTGCAAACACATTATTATTATTATTGTTGTTGTTGTTGTTGTTGCTTCGTTGTTGTTGTTGGTGTTGTCGTTGCTCTTGTAGGTGAGGGGGGGAATGGTATGCAGAGAGGGACGGCGGCGGGGCGGAGGATGTGTGGACTACAATTTACTATGTACATAATAATAATAATATGAGCTCTGTGGAAGTCTATGCGGCTCTGAGGATGATATATATGTGTGTGTGTGTGTGTGCGTGTGTGTGGAGCTGTTGAATAGAGAAGATGATGAAGATGAGGAGGAGGAGGAGGAGGAGGAGGTGGATGATGATGATGATGATGATGTTGATGATGAGTGTAAGAAAAAAAAGTCCCTATATGAGTGCCGGTTCAAGTTATGCTAAAGCCTCTCGCGAGTCGAGATAAACACCGAATAATGAAGAGCATGCAAACAATTGTTCGCCGACTTCTGTGCACACACACACACACACACAGACACACACGGTCATATATATGCGCTCGTACATACGGACAAGCACACAAACAT
>WJFA01003659.1:0-2500 GCA_009870155.1 Pseudobourletiella spinata | reverse complement strand
CACATCATGTGTATCCGCATACACGGACGACGTACACGCACGCATATCCACATACACACACACACACACACACACACTGACTCCCCACACCATTGATTCTAAACTTGTTGGCATGCATACCTCATCGTCGTGCTACATTGCATTATAAATTATCCGCTAAAACTTTCAATAAATTACACTCCTCCAAAAACCTCATCATCACCACTGGTTTACAGCATTCTCCAACTCAGCATTATATGTGCATCATTTATGTGTGGACATAAGCATATATGTATACATGTATATATATATATATATACATATATAGCCTCAGACAGGCGAAACTCCTTGCCCGACACAGTTTCTCCCATAAGTGCGGGTGTAGCCCTGTCCATCCTTGTCCATGTGGCGAAGCGAGAGTACATACTTTGCAATACAAGGCCGTGAGTTGGAAAGGAACCCCGCCATATTCCTCCTCCTCCTCCTAAACCCTTTCCATCAATTTACCAGGTTTTGACCGCTCAGTGGAAAAGGGAACATTATTTAAATAGTTATAAATCATTCGCCTATGAAATGTCCACATTGAATTTTGACGGGAGTGTGTGGGAGTACGTAGGAATTGCGGAGCGAGGGCGGCGGGCATTCTAGCCCGGTTCAAACCCCTCTCTTCCGCTAGTGACTTAAATAAGGGGCCTCAAACGTGGAAAGAAGTGTGTGTGTGTGTGTGTGTGTGTGTGTCTGTGACGTCGACTCTAACGTGTTTGCTTGTGTGACTGCAGTCTTAAGTGTGTGTCTATTTGACGGTGACTCCTGTGTGTGTGCCTGTGTATGACGGTGGTTGCAATGTGTGTGTGTGTGTGTGTGTGTGTATGCATGTATGTATGTGTGTGCCTATGAGAGCGAGGAATAATTAAGAGCTGGCAGTTAAGATTGCATGGACATGAGCACGACATCCGTCTATCCGCCCGGAGCGGGTGGTGGCGTTTGCACAGAGAGTGGAACTTACCACCAAGTTAATGTTCACATTTGCCACGGGAATCGGGAGCCATCCATGAGTGTGGGCTCCCGCCCACGGTTTTCCCTTCCCCTGCACGGCCTGCGCATACTTTGTCATTCAACCGCCCGCTTCCACGGATTCAGCCACGAGCTCTTTCTCTCTCTCTGTCTCTCTCTCTCTCGCTCTTACCTAAAAGTCCTATGCAATCCGGAGCTGGCCGCAAGTTTGATTAAGTGCAATTTGCCAAGAGGATATGTCTTGGCAGTGGTGTGAATGTATATGTATATGCATGCATGTGCACGGGTGTGCGGATACATGTGAATATGTGTGTGTGTGTGTATGTGTGTGTGTGTGTGTGCACGGGAGGATGCCGAGGACATGTAAGTGAGGAAATTGGGGGCGTTGAGGCCTCCGCCGCACACTGTAAATTTTTTTTCTTTGCAAATTGCGGAGCCGTTACACGATTAAATGGTGGCTGGTGTGGAGGAAAAACCGGAGGAAATCAGAGGATTTTCCCAGCCGAGTCCTTCCCACTGATTTCTACTCCACTACCACCACCGCCCCACTCATCTCCTCCTCGTCCTCGTCCTCCTCCTCCTCCTCCTCCTCCTCCTCCTGCGGGGAATGAGTGCTGTGTGGAGGCTACCATAATTTTTCCCAGTTGATTGCCAAATTTATCACACCTTCCAGCCTCACCTAATGCACTTCCACATAAACAGCAATAAATCTCACCGGTTTTTCATACGGTTAGGGTAGGCTTGGAATGAAGTGTGCATCCAACTGAAGAATAACTCTGATTCGCACTCACACACACACACATACACACACACACACACACACACAAATATGCACACACGCACACGTATACAAAACACAAATAAACCCCGAGAAACTCATATCCATTCGTCTACGCTGATGATCATGATGATGATGAAGATAATGATGACGGTGATGATGATGACTATGTGGGTGAAAATCCGTCGGGATTCCAGACCTGATAAATACATGGACATGGTAGGAACGTCACGTTCCCCACCGACCCGGGACGAAGCCAGCATGGAAGATAGTTGAGAGTTTTCCCATTCTCTATCTCTCTCCCTTCAACTTGGCACGCACTCACACACATACACACACCCCTCGCCCTACACTTTGGCTTGGACTCAGTGACTGAGTGAGGCGCCGATACATTATTTTTAAGTTCCCTCACTCCCGCCGCCGCCGCCGCTGCCGCCGCCACGACTTTCTCTACACATGACGCGTGAGTACACCCATGTAGGACATTTTGGATGCACGAGGTATCATTCACAGTGAGGCTCACCGGATTAAATTAACCCGGAGCATCAACGGCAGCAGCAGACAAACAATCCTGTGTCAGTCCCCTCACTCCACAGTATGTCACTTTAACGGCTCAACTGTCATTTTTAAAAAACAAAAATAGCCATCCCTTGTTTCGCACGCAGTGGCGGAACGGTATTTTTTAAAATTCGAGATGCATCTTCCCTGACGGGGTCACAAACACACACA
>WJFA01003658.1:0-12323 GCA_009870155.1 Pseudobourletiella spinata | reverse complement strand
TTTGTCAGAAATTGAAATTTAAGCAAATTAAAATTTCTGTTTTAGCCGGACAGAAATTATAAATTTTAATTATATATCTTAACTAACGGATAGCATTATTTCTATCCGACATCTCGGATCGGTTACGGATTGAGTGACAACTATCCGAGCCATACAGGTCGGATATTTCCGAGCAAATATCCAATCCGTGAGAAAGCTTACTAGTATATGATATCATGATATGTGAACGTGCCACGCGCGGAGGTGAACTGATTATGACTTTTTCTTCGTGATCTTTGCTTGTAAATTTAAGAGCAATAAGTTATTAAAACTCGATTAAAAAGAAGCTGCGAAGCAAAAGTTTTATGAATTGGTATTCTTCACCCGAGGCAAATGTGCTTCACACCGTCCATTTGCAACCAAATCCTGAGGTTTTCCAAAATAATTAACTACTTTTCTGCCAGCTGGCGCTTGTGTTTCCAAGAGTGTGTTACGAATTTGGATTAGAATTAAGAGTAAATCATTATAATTAGTAGGCTTTGCTTTTGGTCCGCATAAAAAATTTATGAATTTTACCCCTCCCCGTGAAAAAAATTGGCTACGGCACCAATGGTTCTATCGAACGATCCGTTCCTGCTATCGCCCCGGGGTCATATTACGAATCACTGCTAGTAATTCCAGACTAGCCTCCCAAAAGTTTGTGGACGTTTTGTACAACTGATGGTGGAATAATATGCCTGCACACCCACGGCTGGAACTGGTTTCATTTCAAACGTGTTTTATTTGTAATAAATAATAATTATCATAACATAAAATACTGACTGAGAGACAACGATTACAATAACGATGATAATTAATGTTTGATATATTAAAGATGGAAGGGAAACCACACATCACCTCTGAACAAACGCACACATCACTGTCCCATTGTTTTATTTGCCTTGTAAACATTTTATATCTTCTTCTAATGCATTTCCCCCTCGTGTCTTTCTTCCTATTTTTCCCCACATTGTTTTTCTGTATGATGAAGTGCATGGGTTGAGAGTTCTATACAATTATTTAAATGTATATGTACTGGTAAAATCATTCGTAATATTCGCAGTATTTTATCAGATTTCCCGCCGTGTGAAATCCACATCGACGGCACGCCATGTTGCACACGCTGCATACTCGTAATTGTAATATTAATAGTAGTAACATATCGTAGTAATAACTGTCATATTCATGTCATCATCATTGCAGGAATATGTGTATATGTATATGTAGGTATATATTTCTATATATACACTTTTCGCCGACTCATCTTCTCGTAACTAGTGATAATGTTAATATTTAGTAATAAATGCATGCCCGCCAATGATTTTTTGATTGCATGTCACCCCCTCCTGTCCCTTTATAAGCGTGTGGTAAGACGCTGTGAAACACATTATTCATTATTATTATTATAATCATAATAATAATAATTTTAACTCTCCTCAATCTGTCCACACATACATACATACGTACATCTTCCAATGCTATAGCTTATCTCCGCCGCTCTGACCGTAAATAGCTAATTTTAAGTGCTTCAACAACTGCTTGACCCCACAAACGAGGTGATTTCAAACATAATACTTACTACTACATGTACCATATCCACTGGGACACGACAGTGATAATTCAACCATAATATATAAGTATACAATAACTGTGTGGTAATATATAATAGCTACTATTATTAGTGTAAAAATGACCAATATAATTATGCCGCTTCTTCCCTTGAGGTTATAGTCAAAAATCAGTTGCTCTTCCACGCACAAAACTCCACACACAACTCAGCTCATCATGATAAGGACCACGGACGCTCCGACTTATTATTTATTACTATTACAGGAGGACTGTAAATACATTAAGTTTTGGGGAAATCATCACACCGTTAAATACACAAATACACGTACAAATCCCAAGCATACGCCGTCTTCCTCTTTGTCCATTTATCAATACCAGGTTTTACAAGTGATAATAAAAGGATTTTCATGTGTGCTTAACTATTTACAGCGTATCATATAACTATTTATAATACAGTACTGCTTCTATGCACATTACAATCTAACAAATAATGTGGTAATGATCGTCGTCCTAAGTAAATGGTCCAAGCCTAAAAGTATGTAACAAATTTGAGTACATTGAATACCACTAATAATATTTAGCCCTTCGAATGCTCAACTAGTACATTATTTCCTCCACAAAAGTTACACCATTAGCCATTACATACGCTTTTTTCATTCTCATTGATATTTATACTTAATATACATCATATTTTATAGTAAAGTCCACAGTGAAAAATTCAAAAAAATGGTATACATTCAACTTTGGATGGGGTTCCACTTAACTACACGTTAATCACCAGCTTTACTGTCCGTCTTGCTGCACGAAACAACAACTCATGTCTGTTTTTTAAATATATACATATACCGATTAATTATTACATCTAATTAACGATTAAACTTTCTTCTTGTGTGTGTGTGTGCTTCTCCACCCGCCCGTGTTATTTCAGAGATTTCCGATTTCGACAAATAGTCCAATATAAAGTGCAACATCAGAGTATTATTTAACAGCCCAGCGTCCTCCCTGTACATTACAATGGGTCATGTAAAAAATGGGCCAAATTGTGGCTTAATTTTCCCTCATTTCCTTGCGCACAGGAGAGATACCACCAACTGACCATCTTTTCTAGCGGACTGACGCTTAAAGTGAGATTGATGTGATGAAAAGGAGAAGTATAGATTCAGCTGACACGGCGACCCCCTAACAATCCAGTCATCATTTATAGTCTTATGTTACTTGACATTATTACTATCTATAGTATTACTACTATTATCATTATTATTATTATTACTCAGTTCGAAATCATGGATGAATCACTTGTTCAAATAATACTTTTCGTTACAGAAACAAAAAAGACAATTATGGGAAGTATTCTGACATGACAAGTTGATAAATTTCCCAATGACAAATCCGCCGTGGGAAATCTCAACAATTTCATTGCTATTCATTTTCAACATCATCAATATCCAAAAGTCCCTTGGCAGCCTAACTGTCCAAGATAATGTCCTTAGTGACAGTGCCATTTGAGAAGATTGACGAGAGGATTCTCGCTGGTAATAATAAAACATTTGCTTCATGGTTGAGCATGTTTGCTGGATCTTTCCATCAAAACTTGATCTTTTCCGTGTGCGCAAGGAAATGAGATGCTATGTACAGAGAATTTTGAAGGACTTTACTTGCACCTCTCAAGCAATGCGCTGTGTCATGCACCCTCTTAAGGATTGGTAATGAAATAAATTTCAGTAGTTACCTTCGACTGTTAAGTACCCACCCCGCAGTAGGGTTGGCAATGCCGATTATCGACGACTCGATTATCGAACTTTTTTGAGTTTAAGTATGGTCGATACTCTTGACAAAAATTGCCAAATATCGCTCGATATTTGTGCCTATTAAGACAGCTAAAAACACACCAGCTCGATGCAAAATCATAACTTATCTCATATTAAGTCATGTAAGACGCGTCAAATACGGCTGCACCGCTAAAATCTCAAGGTTGAGTCAAAATTAAAAATACGATTTCCGTTTTCTACTGCAGTGGAACCACCGTCTTCCGTCTCCGGTTACCCCACTTCAAATATTTTAAGTCCCTCGACACATGTTTCCAATTTTTAATGAAGTTTTCCCTCAGTGTTTGAAAAGATTAGGGTCTACTGCTATCATGAGCGCCGTGTATATCCCTAAAAAAATGCCACGTCGATATTCGATAATCGTCGTTAATTGAGATTTCTCCGTCAATACGCTCAATGTATCGAGCAACCGTCGATATCGATATGTTGCCAACCCTACCCCGCAGAGTTTTAGGGTGAAAGATAAAAATAATTACGTCCACAATTGATGGAACTAAACTGCAAAGGTATTGTCCCGATATTGCTCTCGACCTCTCTCGCCACATGTGTCGACATCAGGGTTACCAAATCCTAATTGTTGTGCTCATAAACACACACACACACCCACACAATAAAAGACTCTTGGCTATAATCTCCGATTACAGGTCAGCTGTCTTTCAACGGTTTATAATGCCGCAACTGGATAACCAATCTCGAATAGAATAATCGTGTGTGAATGGATGTTCTACAAATCATACAAGTTTTTGTATACATACAGCCCGTCATCAAATCTGCCTTGAAAAAAGAGGAAATTGGGAGAGAGTCATGACGACTAAAAACTATAAATAATGATGATAACTCAACCGGAAAGAAGTGTGAACAAAAACCCTGCATCTATATACATACACATATACGACAAATTAAGTATACTACTATCACGCCGTGTCGTTTCACTCAACGGAGGAGGAGGACCAAATTGACAAAATTAATAGTCAAATACTATAACAAGTAAAATGATAATTACTATTATACTGACCTCGGTATACATACATATGCTCACCGCCACAACAATAATACTTCCATGACGGGAAAACAAAATGCAAAATGGAAAATTTCAGTGCAAATTTCCAAGGGAGACAGTGGCGAAGCGACTTGTTCACTACAGCATCATTATCATCCTCATCATTAACAACAAAACATTTATTATTTGGTGTGTGCTACAGCGAAGCAAAACTTAAGGAATAAACACTACCAAATTACCTTCAAATTTGTCTTTGTTTTTTTTTCCTGACTCCCTGCTCAAGATCCTCACAGATAGTTTCTGACTGGATAGAATTATAATAATAATAATATGTGTTGCGTCAAAATGCCATCGCTATATGTATGCATGTATAAAGTAAAGTGGAAAACCTATTTTAGTCACATATTTAGGAGGATTTCAAAACTTTCTAGTCAAGGTTACAAAGACCGCTAGTCTGTAAACCTTTGAATAATAATAAGGTAATATAATAATATTATAAGTAAACAAGAGTATACATTCATATAAAAAAGACTCAAACTCCGGTCACAATTTATGTGTGTATATACTTGAGAGTATGCATGTACATACACATATATACATACATATATGTATACCACATAAATAAGGTTTACACTTTCCTGGACTCAAAAAACTACAAAAAATCAACAAAGACAACACAGAGTTTTAATACTAAACTGTGCTTCATGTACTTAGATATAATAATCGTAATAATAATAATAATAATCACAACTTTACTAATATTTTTCTCCAAATAAATAGACAAATCAACTGCCGGCTCTCTGTACACCACGGCAAATTATGTAGAAGGACACAAAAAAAGTGCAAACACGTAACACACACAAACGTCGTCCAGCTTCTATATCCATGTTATATCTCAGTGTAATATATATGTATATGTATGTATATGCATATACATATATAGGATGTGAAAGGTAACTCATTAAATTGTATACCACTGGTTTAATCGAATCATTTCTTTACTCTCTCTCTCTCTGTCTCTCCCTATCTCATATCTCATCATCATATCGTATCATCTCACCGGGTAAATCTCGAAAAATAACTGAGAGAACTGCTTGTAAAATTTTTTTTGCAGTCCATACGGTCAACGCTCATGGGGGGGGGGGGATTGAACCAAGTTCAAAAAAACGGAGCGGGTATATTACTATAGCCTTTGAGTCTCTTCTGTGTGTACGCATATCTCAAATAAATGAAAATAATTGATATACTGGAAAAAATCTTAAATACTATTGGCATTCCCTCTCTGACATATAAATGGTAATAATACACCCGTCCTGGACCTTTACGTTTCAGGTTATTTAAATAACGCTAAAAGGTTATGACAAAAAAAACTGTGTGTGCGCGCGCGAGACTCAAAAGAATTGAGTTAACATTTTTCACGGCTGTAATCATGGGCACTGGCTTGGGAAATCTGCTACTATAGCTATAGGATGAATAAATTATTTCAAAAATTATCCAAAGGTGTACATGGGGAAGAAACTGTGCTTCATATTATGGAAAGAGTCAACAAATTTGACTGTGTGGTGGCAAAATTTGGGGGGAGGAGGGAAGGGGAATGACATGACATCAGCCGCACAACGTCACACACACACATATAATTTTCATCAAAGTTGACTAATATTCAATATCTAAAAAGTGCAGAGCTCTGATTTTACACCATATTTTTTTACAATTCTGTACACATAATTACTCCAACAAACATTTTCCACCTAATCTTCCCAAACCACCCGCACTCTTCTCGGAGGGGTGAAAGTTCCCTACAATTACGTATCTATTCTATGTATTCCTGTATGTACGTACACGCGTAGTGTAGAAAAATCCTCCGCGCAAAAGATAACTTCCATCATTCAGTTCCTTACTCTGTATTTCACTCTACACATAACAAGGAACTGCGGAGTGTGTATAGAAATCAACACACACTACAAACTGAGGAGTCTTTTTTTTAAAAAAAACAAAAACAAAAAGGGGACTACGTCACGCGTGTGTGTACAAAGTGTAAAATGCTAAAAACTCAACAGGTTCTGTTTGTAAGTCATCATCATCATCATCATATCATCAAACAGACCAAGTCAACAATATCACAAAAATCAGATTGCATGGCTTTGGAAACGGAGTAACAAAAAACACGGATATTTATACATGCATTATTATTATTATTATTATTATTATTATTATCATTATTATTACTACATTACATAAGACAGCCAACTGGTACACACAGATTCTATCCATAATTTACACAATTGATTTCAGTATCGTGTAATAATTGGTAATATTGTTGCAAATTACAAATCTCTCCTCTCCACACTCCTCATATCCATTACCTTTCTTAATTTAATAATTTACGCTCACAGATCACACAACTCACACCTCGCCGTCTTTCGGGCTGGTGTGTGACTCACACGACCGATCGCCATGTACGTATCTCATCCTTTTCTACGTTTCCACGGCCTATAATAATAATAAAAATAATAATAATAATAATAATAATAATAATACGCAATCCTACAAGTGCGATACATCACGAGATTTTGAAGGGCTACGAAATATTTGTGCTAGCACGGAGTGTGGATACCTTTGACCATTGAAATCACCACTTTAACTCTTGTTGGGACTCGGACTGTCATTTGTATGTCAAGCCCACATGGACACGGAACAACGGAATATTAACAAGGAAAAAAATAGTTAACGATTCAACGTCACTTCTTACTACACTCGGCACGTTATACTATATTTGTGTACCTTAAAGCCAAACAGGTAGGGAAATTAAGTAACTCGTCTCAAAGTTAAATTGCCTGTCACTCGCCGTAGTAGTGCTCCAAATGTACATGATCGTACTGGCAACTATTAGAACGACATTAAATTCTCATCCCTTCAATCAAAGCAGGTTTTATACCGGGGGAGAAAATTCTCAAAAATTGCATCACAATAATTATGATGGTCACGTACACAAATGTATATATATTTATATGTATATATGTATACATATATATATTTAATTATTTGTAACCCAGGCTTTGGCCGAACCTATACACTGTAGAGTCGGACAAAAATTGTATATATATATGCATGTACAAATGTGATACTACACTATAACTAACTGCTAATTCCACCACACAATTCATCAGGTTGAGAGGGGTTGGAGTAAGGGGGCGAAAAAAAAACAGCCGCTCTTGAAATAACATGTATCCCAATATATCATGTGTGGGGCAAATATGGGACATTCACGGTACAGTATAAAATATCGCCCACACACACACACACACACACATACACACACCACCTTATTGACTCTCTCTCTCTAAAACCTGAACGTTCCTTTCACCATATTTTACTAATGTACTAATTAATTAATTATTTCATGAATTAATCAAAACAATCCACGGAGAGTATCTATAAATTACATGATACGTGGAGAGATTCTATTATGTATATATATATATATATATATATACATACATATATGTATATACGCATCTATGCATATACATAGAACTATCTGATTGTGAGTTACATTCCCCTGACACTAAAAGTACACACGTTGATAGATTTTTTACAACAATGAAATCTTCCGCTCTAATTGTGGGCAACAAGGAATGGACAACAAGCAAAAGTTTTATTATTAAGTTATTATTATTTTTTTCCATGTAGAATTAAAGCGTCGATTTAAGCGCGTGTGAGTGGATATGAAGTTTTTGATTTTTTCCCAGCAGGTGTATCAAATTCCTAGTCGTCGTAGTAGTACACTACTACTGCTACTAGTAGCAGTAGTGGTAGTAGTCTAGTAATATACATAATTGCAAAAACGGCTCGAAAAGGACCCACCTTAACTGCATACAAATTCATATAGGCGTAGTCATCATATATATTTATGTTCACATCATATACATTTGTATATTTACGTAATCATGTTCTATTTTTAAAAAAGGTATCATTTGGTCTACAAGAGAGTGAGAGAGAGGGAGAGACAGACAGAGAGAAAGAGAGAGATAGGGTGGTTGAGAGGTGAAAATAGTATATCACTGGCCATTATATCTACCTTTACGGGTACACCGCACACCGGGGCACACTGTATCTCAACTTGGTAAAACACGCACGCACACATGCTCGCATCCACACTGCACTTCTAGTCCCTCATACACCTCGTCAATATTGTTGTTATTAGCATTACTAATATTATTATTATTATGAATATTACTAGGCTTAACTATATACAAAGACTTGGTTATTATTACAATGTATATTTAAGTGTGTCTGTGTGTGTGTGAGTGTGTGTGAAAAACGGAGCGCCCGATGGATCCGTGTGGATGAAGATTTGAACGGGGGAACCGTGGGGGAGCAACAACCCTTCTTCGGAGGTCTTACGCAACACACACACACACACACGCACACACTGTAACACGCAATTCCGCCTATCAGCCCCACACTGAATGTTTCTTTGTTTACTTTTACTCAAGTCGGAGCGAAAATTACTGGATGAGAGAGTGGGGGGGGGACTTGGAGTACATGCGAGCCTGTACATTTAAAGTGTGTGTGTGTGCACACTGAGTACGCACACGCACGAGTCCGTAAGTATATTTGTGTAGAGAACTATATACGTGTGGTAAATATGCGTAACTATATATTCGTGTTCCATAAGCGACATTCATAGGTTAACCAGTCTTTTCTCATATGATCTCAATCTGAGTCCTCCGCCTCACTTTTGTATTCATCCGGTCCGCTGCTGCCGCCGCCGCCAATCTCTTTTTTTAATTTCGACTCTGACTTGATAATTGGCTCGTTGTTTTCATCGCTGTCTTTGTTGTCATGAGGGGAAGAGTCTTCCCGGGCCTCATCCTCAACATCATCCTCCTCCTCCTCCTCATCACTTTTCAGCTGAGCCAAGCCACCACCATCTTCATCCTCCTCCAGGAGCTCCGTCTTAAAACGACCCTTCATCATCATGTTCCCCTGAGGCGTGATCGAAGAGGAGCCTTCCCCACGCAGGGAATCCTTCACTCCAGGCGTGGCTGATGGGTTTGTTGTTGTTGTTGTTGTCAGAGTTGGAGTTGGGGTTGTTGTTGCTGTTGTTGTACTAGATCCACCTCCAGCCCCACTGGCAGGGGCATTACCACCAATCCCGCCACCTCCACCACTACTGTTGCTACTTCCACCTTTCCCATATCCCAGAGGATTCTGAAGGACACAGACGCCATTAATCAGGACTTCCTCGTCATCCGAGTCATCATGCCATGATGGGTTGAACCATTGCGGTGCCGAAGGTTTCCGCCTTGAGGATCCTAAATTGCAAGCTCCGCCACTCCTACCTGAAAACAAACACACTTGTGTTCACCATTTCATACTACGTACATATACACGGCACACACTTGATTAGGCCTCACTCCAGGGCCATGCAAGTGAGAGAGTCTCTCTCTCTCTCTCTCTCTCTCTCTCTCTCTCTCTAGGGCCCATTTACCGCGGCGGCTGCCTAATTATGTACTCTCATTAGTTCATATATGGATCAACTAATTGAAACTCGATTATCTTGTATACATGCTGGCAGACTCCAGGTGGGATTGCGGCGGCAGCGCGTGAGTTTGAGGGACTCATCTCTTTCCAGTCATTCATACATGAACGACCGGCGTAATATACGAGATCCCTTTCAAGTTCAATCCTCATCATCATCATCATCATCATCATCAACCGCGCACATATATGAATCTACTGCCCCAGCATGAGCATCAATTTTATGATCCATATATAATTACATATCCATGCAATCACAGTTCCTTTTGACGCGAGGAGAGCACGGGTTTTGGGGGAGAAAATAGAATTCTTCCCTGTGGATGCGCTTTGCTCACGCCGGAGAGGCCGTGGGATGCCAGTGGTGGGAATCAAATACGACCAGGCGAAATATTATCGTTTCCACATCGAGTTGTTCACATGCTGTTGTTAAGCATGATCCCAACTTTTGCAGAACGACGTAAATTTTGTCGCTGTAGCACACGCCTCCGAGCCGCACAATAAATTCCCAGAATCTATCAGTTTCCAATTGGTGGAGATCCGGCGGGATGCCGCCCTCCCTCCTGCTCACGCTCATGCGAAATACGGCGGGAAGCGGTCGCCAAAACCATTCGGAGGACCAGCACCTTATAATTATTTTGATTTTATCCCGGCCAACACTTACTCTGTGGTCCTAATCCCGCATGTTGGGCGGAAATCGTCTTGGGCGGCGATTTCCTCTTCCTCCTCTGCGTTTTACTCCCTTCTGAAGCACCTGAGTCGTCACTGGCTATACTCCCCTGAAAAAATCCCACACAAAATGTTATGACGACGTGATTTGTGCCAAAATTTTTTTTAACTCACTCACTCAATCACTCACTCATGTCGGCCGGCCACCACTTCAAATGGAACCGCCACACTTGAAATATTACAGACTCCCACTCTCTCATTGGCCCCTTACCTCCATATCCTCCTCCTCCTCCTCATCAAAGTAGTCCTCGTCATTGTCCGAGTGGATTCGTGACACCGCATTGCTCACGGTCAGATCCAGTCCCTCCTCCATGTTGTGGCTCGAGTTGGATGACTGCTGACTCATGAAGGGTAGCACCGGATACTTGTCCTTGTGCAATTCCATCAGCCTCTGATGCAAGAGGAGTCGGAACTGAACCGGGTCAAAGGGTTGGGATGATAATGAAGTATCTATTTTTAGGCAAGGGGAAGAAGAAGAAGAACAGATCCGGATGGAATTATTAATTTGACGGAATCTCCAACAACGACACGACGACGACGACGACAACAACAACAACAACAAACTTTGCATTTTTCACCGCCCCTTGGACCAAATTATTGCCGTGGGGCTCTGGCTGTCGTCCTTCGTTGCTAATTGAAATCAGACCATCGGCAGGAGAGAGAGAGACCATAAGATGACATGGTCATAATTAGCATACCTACCTTGAACGAGGGGTGACGAGGTTTGTTGTTTCAGTCGCATCCTGTGATTGTGAAACCAATTGGTGATGGTTCGGGATGAGAGGCCCAACTCCCGCGCCAAAAACTCTATGGCGGACACATTGGGATATGGATCCAGAGCAAAAGCCAACCGCAGGGCTTCCTTTTGTTCATCGGAGAAGAGCACCTGGGAAAGGGGGAAAAAGATGAAGAAGATCAACTATAGAGGCAGGCAGAGAGTCATTTCAACATCATCATCATCATCATCATCATCATCATCATCATCATCGTCTCATCGTCTGGGTCTTTATTTCTCCATTACCATCTCATTGCTCCGAGAACTGAACCCTCTCTATGTGGAGCAGAGATGCACAAAGGGTAAATATATATGTCTCACGATTTCACAATCCGATCATCATCAACATGGTCATGAGCAGCATTAATAATACCATGGCTACCCTCCTATGACTCATACATGTAAGCAACTCTTTGTGGGATGTCAGTCGTAGTGCTCATTGAGCCATGCATTCAAATATACATATATATGCATATATAAATGAGGATGATGATCATACCCTTTGCTTTTTACTCGGCGGAGCAGCCGCAGAGCTGCCGGGACTGAAGGACTCATTAGGAGAGTCATTGGAGGCATCAGAGGATCCCTGAGCACCGGAAGTGTACGCCTCAAGGGGAGATGCACTGTGAGGTAAGCCCCGCTTCCGCTTGTTCGCCTCCCTCCTCTCATTCTTCAAGTGCTGGAGCCTTTCCACATTGAGGGGGTCAGCCAGCCACAGCTGCATTCGGATGAACGGCTCCCGGCCTTTGATGGAGAGCATGTGCCACGGCTTGGGCTTGGATAGCAGCTCACTCACGGAGCCTTGGGATAGGCCGAGAACTACTTCTCCAAAGATCTGGATAATAATAATAATAATAATAATAAT
>WJFA01003657.1:0-12324 GCA_009870155.1 Pseudobourletiella spinata | reverse complement strand
CCTCTAGATTAACTGACATGCAGTTCTTTTAAATTCTCCCTGTTTCCGCCGGCTCAAGAAACTATGAGTACTACTGAAAAATTTTCAAGTTTACGATTTTTAGAATGGGAGGGTAGGCACATTGACAACGTTTTCTGAATTATTACTATAACCGTCCTGTGACTTCGGTGGCCTGTATGAATTTGTACTTATAGGCCGCTGAAAGAGTATAGGTTTAGTGATAGAAGGTAGGCTGACATTAACTTGGGAACGGCCTTCATATCTTGAATATTCCACCGCCTCCAGTGATCATACATTGCCGAAAACGAGTTGGCCCCAAAACTGAAGTGCAGATCAGCTCTCTCGCACCTCTCACGAACGGGGCGCTATTCGACTGCTCCAATATGCCAATTCTAATGAACGGAAGGGATGCTCACGCTCCAGAATTCGGAGGTGATCTAGGGTGGGACCAGAGCTGATGGAAGGTCCCGGGTGATCCAGTACATCAGAGTTTTGCTGACAACAGGTCCTCCCGCCCGTTTTTTGTCGTCAATTCGGAACATTTCCCCCGAGATCCAGACAAGATTATCGATATTCTTCCCCTGGCCTGGTTCGGAAGGGAAAGTCCCGATGTTCCAGATAATAAAATTGGGCAAGGAAAGCCTTGCAAAAAGAAAACAGGGAGGCTCAATCGAGTGTCGGCCGACCGAGATTGAAATCGGTCAAAAAGCGCAGAGGCACATCTTTCCCCTTCCGCAGCGGCACATAAGTAGTACGGCACATACGCTCACGAGCGCATCACTGCTCTCCAACAGTAAACAGGACACAAGTATGCCAATCTCACACACCTAGACTCCCCGTATAATGGGACCCTATGTTTGTTCCCGAAAAGAATCCACTCCTGCATGCATCGTAGCCCGTAGTTCAATATTATCCACGGAATTTTCTCCCTTCTAGACACACACACACACACCCATCCACATGCTCAGACTCAAAACATCACTGTTGCTATATTTTCTATTTCCACTCCAGTTTATCCGACCAGATCGAATGTCGTCCCAAGGGGACTGTTAGGGATGGGACAGGATACGTGGCGGAGCATGATTCTCTTGAATCATCGCAAATTTCCTCTGAAAAATGACACCTTCCACTCGGATAGTCCTTTGCAGGGCAGTGTATCAGGATTAGTGGGAGCAGAGTCCTCGACATATGCACGAGGAACATCTCTATAAAATCCGACAAGGGCCACGTGAAAGTGTCCTCTCCCATTCCTACTGGTGGGGTTTCCCTCAGATCCCCTGGAACTGCTCAGCTCACCGCCGATATCTCCTTCGACGAGCCATATATACGCCTCATTCGCAATATCCCTCACGCCTGTAACATACAATGCCTTGTCCCCTCGTCCATCCCTAGATACCTTGGGACCAAGTCGGAGGAAACCGTGACCACTGCGAACCTCATCCTCACTAGGTCTCTGCAGAAAATATTTGTCACGTCAGCATGAGCTTATTGGGACAGTGTGATTGACATAGAAATGGATTTTGGTCCAACGAAGGAACAAAAGTCTTAGTCTCTTTTTATTATTATATTCATCAATATAAAATTTAAAATGCATTTAGGAATCATCAGTTCCTCGCGGTTTTTGGAAATCTTCCATTGCAATTACTTACTGCATCATAAAGGTGTCCTCCACACCCAATTTCTTCCTAATTTTGAATGTGATTACAGCAAATATGAGAGCTTAAAACAGTATGTGTGGTGTATTAACAGGTTCAGGCCAAGAATTTACTTAAAACTTGTTTAGTTTTTACTGATCAATTTATTTTGTATTGCTTTATTTTGAAGACATTTCTTCACTCAAGTAAATATACGTGTAAAAACGGAGGAAGCGCTCGCAGCGTGTCCGTTCCGTCAGGAGTAAACAATGTTGGCTATCTGACTGAGAAACAGGGCCGGAGATGTAGGGAGGTGTGGCATAAATGTGCTTGAAGCTAATAAAATAAATGACGCTTGCAAATGCCTTAGACGTCATATGAGGGAAATGACTCTATGCACACTAATATATATTTTTATTATTATAAATACATAGCTCGTTATCCCTATGTTAATTTAAATATATATGTATGTATGTATTTATACATATAAAATATATACATTATATACATGTCTATATTTCAGATGAGCATGCCGTGTTCGACTCGGACATGGACGGAAGTGTAAGCGGTGGAGGGAGCCGGGGAAGTCAGATGGGGAACGTTTACACGGTGGAGCACTTGGCTACATTTGGTTTGTCTCAGGATCTGGCCTTCCCGGCGGACGGAATGCGACGCCTCCTTCACATGGAAAAGGCTGGTTTCGGCATTTGGAGTCAAAAGATGCGCATTCGACTGGAATACCAGTTTATTGTCATCCTGGACTTTGAGAATGGCGTAAGTTCGTCTCCTCACCATCTTCACTGTATACCTCTCTCTCTCTCTCTCTCTCTGTCCATCTCGGTTAGGATTCTTCCCAAAAAGAGTATAATTCCCCCTAGTTCTCACTACACTTCCATGTTTGCTTGCGTATGTGTGCGTGTTTACCATGACCATGACATAAGATGCTAAGGTCCGCGTAAAGGAGGAAATCCATTAAATTTCCGAAGGAGGCGAAGGCCTTAAAAGTGAAAAAGTTTGTTTCCCTGTCGTCGTCGTCGCCGCCACCACCACGAAGAATTTCCTCTCCGAGTTCATGACAGGGAGGAAGATGGTTTGAGAAACCGCGTGCGCCGGCAGAATCAACCCAAAACGGGTCGATCCTCCATAATTTCCACTTCAATTCAATTTCATTTGCTTCTTTCTGAAAAGAGAGTCCGGAGCATGCCGCTCGCCGCTCCTATGTGATGGATCTGAGAGAGGTGGGAAAAGGAAGGACAAAGATGTAACATTTAGGGGAAGGAAAACAGTGGGACAGAACTGCCTGTTACACTCCATATAGTCCCACCTCGTCACCGGTGTGTGTGTGTGTGTGTGTGTAATGTATACGTTCACAGCCACGTACGTATACTTATAGTAGGCTATAACCTTGAACTCAGCGTCAGAGAGCGCTGGAATTCATTACGCATCCATCCACTGTGAGAGCTAAATGACTTTGATACAGGATATATGGAGTCACGCCGTATAGGTTTCCCTTTACTCCTCTCTGTCCGTCTATCACGGCAGCTCACAGAGAGACCAGGATTTGCATGAGCACCATGATGTCAGTCATGCTCACCTGCCACGAGAGTGGGGATGAGACTTTGCCATGCAACTGAAGAGACAAGAGACAGGCTAAATTACGAAGAACACCTCGCAACTTCCTCAAATTGAGCCTTTTACTAATACTTACATACGAAATATATGTACATTAGGCTCACTGAATGGTAGAAAATAGCTGAGAGAGAGAGAGAGAGAGAGAGGGAGGATGAGACCTTTGAACTTCTCCGTGTGTAATGTTGCGAGGAATAATCCTTTTTCAAGAGTTGAGGAAGTTATGGGGCACTCGTAAGTTCCTCTTATTATTATTATGAGCATGAGTCAGCCTTGGGGGAACCCATGGGATGAAGTCGTAGTAAAATTACAATCACTCGCGTAGGCCTCTCTCTATAGTGAGACCTAAGTTGAGAGGAAGGAAGCACAGGTATAGCAGGGTAAGCCTTCCTGCCTGCCGTTAAAACCCCTGCCTCCACGGGTCAGCTGATTGAATCATAATAGTGGAATGCAAGGTCCTCTGTGGGTGCGTCCCTTTACATTGTTCATACATGTCTACTTTACCACTCATGATACCAATCATTTGCGCTTCTTTTGTATTCAGTATCCAATCCTTCCTCAGAGAATTCCGTCTCTGTCACTGTCACCCATCTCCAATCATCATCTGAAATGGGCAAATGATAATTTTATATTCCTATCCTTCATCCCACCCGCCCCTCCCCGCCTTCCTGGAATGAAGAAGATTTATAATCTGGGACTGTTCTTAGGTACGTTTCATCCCTGTAGTGATAAGGTTAACTGGAGGCGGAACAACCTGCGATGATTTCGCAAGAACTCCCCCTATCTGTCGGATGTGAGTGAGAGGATCTCTCTCTGACGCATGTGGATTGCACGACAACCTTGGGCTCAAGTGGGCTTAGAGGCTGGGGTAAAATACCAGGAGGTTTATCACTGGTCCATTAGACAGGAGAGCAGAGTGGGTTTTAATCCAAGATATGATCAGGTTACGGCTCAGCCATTACCTCCCATTGCCGCAATGCAATGGACTAGAGTCGAGTGTTGTCGTGTTTTGTGCGGGAGTTGATGAGTGAAGGGGGGGGTATGGGTACGGGGGCATTCCTCAAGTTTTATCCCCATAGACGAACATATTTCTCACTTGCGTGGAACTTGAGCCAGTGTAGAGGGACAGAGATGGGATCGGTACTTGGTCTAGTGATCGTCATTTGTCTCACTACAACACTCTGGCGATTTGCTCCCGACGAGGGTCCTGGTTGAGCCATTCGCGGAACCCACCGCCATGTGTTGTCAAAGTCATAGGACGGTCGAAACCCACACAGTCTGTAACCCATTCTAGTCAACAACTTCTTACTTCTAACTTGGGCTCATGATGTGGAATGTGGGGGACTTCTGGCGGAATGTTCCCAATGTCTGCTCAGCTTCTTAATGATCAAAGGGAAGAAAATACTACAAGGCCCGTTTGAGGTTGGCCAGGACAATGGTGTGTGATAAGAGGTGACCCAACTCGAGACTCATCTCCATGTCCATTCTTATTCTGCATTGTTCAGGAGAGTGCCGTCTTTAACCAATTGGTGTGCTGACAGGTCCGTAGATTAGGGCTCCATTTGACGATGATACAAGATGATGTTGATGATTCCGGTGATGAAGCTTACCTCCCTTTTAGTAGACTTGGGCCCAGCATCTGATCTTTCTGAGCCTGATGGCCCTTTAGATGTTGATGATGAAGACGACGAGGATGATGAAGATTATGACTAATGAATGAGTCGATGAAGCGGTAGACAAAGTTCCCATTTACCACCACTGCGGAGTGAGTGAATTGGAATCCCATCAGTCTGATCTCTGGTCCATTTACTTCATATCCTTTGAGCAGCCCACCTTACTTTACTTCCATTCTGTTCAGCATTCTCTCTGCATTGATGAGGTAACCATGGATCGCATTCTCATCTGACCTTTTTATCCGGCCTTCCCCTCCCCCGTCTCTCCTTCCCTCTCCGTCCCTATCATCATCTCTTACAAACTGTAGTGCTCCATAGTAATGCATAGACTCCCACTGCTCGAGCCTAATAGTTCAATAGAGATTGTGTAACTAATGATCATGAAGGAAATCAGTTTTTGCGCAGGTTGAGCTTGTACCATGCTTATACTTCTTGGCCTCCCATGTGAAATATGCATGTGTACAAAGAGTATAAAATCCCATGTAGAAAATATTTCCCATCATCAGGAGCAGCATAACTTTTTATCATGTATAAATTACAAGCCCTCCCTCTCTTCGTCTCTTCCTCACCTTTTTGAGTCATATATAAACGCACTATTCTTTGCCGTGATCATACACCCTCATGTTGTTTTTTATCAGTTTCACGGCGGGGAAGGCCATAGATTGTTCCTAGTGTAATGAATGCCCTCTCCCAGGGAAATATATGATGATCAATTTCCAATAAGCTTGTGAGGGGTAGGCTCGGAGCGAAAATGGGAGGCTGTCAGCGGGTGCTTTCACATCATTTAGCTGCGATTAAAAATAATGGTAGGCAGTGGTGGTGATGATGATGTTGATGATCCGAGCGTCTCATCCCTATTTTCACACTTGCTCTTTGCACGACCCAACACATTTCAGTGTGAGGCACACACAGCAAATTTTTAAAACCCTCCATTTGTAACGCTGTTAAGACACATGGCCAGGAGAGGGGGCTTGCCAAACATGTGCACTCTCAGAGGTTGTACAAAATCTTGTCCTAGCAGGGGCTGTGTGCACATTTACTGCGTACATCCAAAAATTCAAATAACCGCAATAAATATGCTCATTTACACAGGCACATGCACGCACAGATATTCACAAGCACACACACTCAATCACAGTCACTCTCACTGTGAGAGTGAAGAGAAACACGGTACCAGCGGATGTTGTGATGGTGGCTGTACCAGAATTGGATAGATGAGCCCAGATGTGTCATGGACGTACAGTATAGAGTATAGCTAGCAGGCTACCTCTCCACGGCCATACTCTGTGGTAGAAGAACTCTCCAACGGAACCCCCCCATAGGAACGGGATCCACTTCCTCCATATAGTAAACATCACTCAGGGGCTGATAGGAAAATTCTAGTGGGTTTTCATTAGACTTCTTAGGCTAGATTTATGTCAAGATCACAAATGCTCAACAGGCTTAGTGGGGTCGACCACGACAATTTGTTTCAATGAGATGAGACAGGGAGGGATGGGGATCCAATAGGACGAGAGATTTACACTCTTTTCGTCCAGTCGGCTCACATCCTAGCTGCCGGTTCATCGGAACGCTCCACTCTGATGTGCTCCTAGGTACATGTGTGAGTGCTGCCGCCGTCATTAGCAAATGATGGTGCTGATGATGCCAGCCATCCTGCAGCATGCATCATCATCAGGTACATGCATCCCGCGATGGTAAGCCAACGTGGATCACATAACTCCCATATTCACTCTCAGTTTAAACCGTTTCAATTTTTTCCGCATCGGGAACATTTGCGGATTTTCCCCAATTTTCACAGCCCGGTTTACACTGTATTCGGATGAATGGATACATTAGTACTTTGAGTTGCCACGTTGCAAAAATCTCATACTTGTACTCCTTTTCGTACTGGGAAACGGGAAATCCGCGTAAGGGGATGCACTTGAATATGCAAGGAAAATAAGCTTTCCCAGCACAGCCAGTAGTATATCGGGTCTAGGACAACACAACCAAGTTTTCAATTGTGTTCAGAAGCGGCTTGGTTGAGATTGGAATGGTTGAGTTGGACCCGGTTGAGTGAGAACTTGGTTGAGTTTCAGCTGGTTCAGTTCCTGCTGGTTGCGTACGAGTGGTTGAGTTTAAATTGGTTGTATTGTCCTAGACCCAGTATATCAGCTACATCTAGTCGGATAACGTAGAAGTATAGGCAGGAATCGTTCCAGTAACTACATTCCAAGTTTTACAGACATATTGCGAGGATCTTCAAATTTGAATGGAGAGCCTTGCGTGTTGACGTTGACGTGAACGACGAACGTGTGAGGCTAGCTTTCTAGTATAACACTGAAGGCCTTGGAAATTCTTAGTCATCTACAAATCTTAACTCATCCAGTACCACCACCGATAGCTGGCTTAATCTTCCCTTTAAAGGCAAAGTTGAGCCACAAAGCATTCAAATTATCTGTTTTCCTCCTGAGATTTCGCATATTCCTATTAGTGAATACCTTAGCATGCGATATTACAGAGCCTGCGAGAATGCTATTTGTCCTAATTAACACAAATTCCTCCTTCCTTTTAAGGAGGGATCTATAACCGCAGAAGTAATAGTGTGGAAAAGTCAAAGAGGATGGGGGGGGGTTAATATTTGAATAATATAGGTGCGAAACAGGGGAACTTGTATGAATTGTCCTGTCAAGGAGATTTGTATGACAAGTGGAAATACTAGTTCCCCTCATCCTTGAACCCTCTGGATGTTTTTCATACTCAGTCCGTTGTAAGGTATTTTGTACAAATGAGGGCTGAGAATAGTGATCATTCACAACCTCAAAATTCTCTTCTGTCCCCATGGTTGACTATTAGGACGTCTTTTGCTCATAGAATGCCACATTTAGCATCATCATCATCATCATCGGTATGGTAATGCCAGGGCTGTGAAGGTGTTGACACTAATTTTTCGAAAGGAAAGAGATATACGTGGGATAAAATATTTTAAATGGATGAGGACGTTGACGGGGAGAGGAGAAGAGGCTTCTGTGTAATCCCTCACTGTTTTCCTTACCCACTTACCTGGCCGCTAATATCTGCGGGAAAACGGCGGTGGGGTATATGTAAGACGAAAATTGAAACAATTATGGGAAATCAGCCGTGAGCTGTACACGGTTGACGACGACTTGCTTTGTGCAACTATATTTTCCCAAGATCCCGTCCCAGGATCCCACGGCAAGTGCCAAGTAACAACGCGTATGAGTCCGTACGAAGTTAATGTGAGTTTGATAGCGGGCTGACTAGGTTAGACTAACCATGCAAATAGTTCCACTTAGAGTTGTATACCCTTGCTTGCTGGTGGTGCTGGTGCCGCTGCCACTGCTAGCTGAAACCCTCCCATGTATAATCCTTTAGATGGGCGCTCACAGCTCTCCGTCTCAACAATAATGATAACAAGGGAGCGACCAGAACTGTGAGCAAAGGATCCACTTTCCCATTCTCCTCCCTCCAACCCACATAGACTACGAGGTTCTACTTTTCTCGAATCCGAATCTGAGGAATTTCCCCACACAAAGTGCTCAATAATACAATTGCAGCGTATAAAATCCGCCATTAAATCAGGGACGGTGGGATTTTCAACGCTACGGCGGGCGGAGAGATGGAGAGTTTTAAAAGAATTTGTGAGAATTAGGACTTTTGATGGAAAATTTGGTGGAGAATTGTGTAGAGCCTCCTTCCTTGTCCACATTCCCCGCACGCAATGACTCATGCTGTTTGTAAGCCTACACCGTGGAGGACTCCTTGGGTCCCTTCTTGTGTGGAAGGAGAATGCCCAAGTATCTGGGTTAGGCTGCCTAGTCAAGCACACGGTATTCTCCTACCATTTACCATCCTGGCCCCATCCTGTCCAACCCGCCAGGGTCTTGCATTTATACTTTTTCGTCCCCAAACACTGAGTTTACCCTGGCATGCTCACCATTCCCGTCACCCTCCATGTAAGACCTACTACTTACTACTAATACAACAGTAGTGAGGAAACGAGAGGCGGCGATTTGGGACTCTACTTCTACTTACGAAGCCGCGGCAAGGTTCTCTTAAGTGCCTGCCATTAGGAAGAATAACATGGCGGCCTTAATTGATTTTCAAGAATCCCAAGGCTCCCATTTATGCCGTGAGCAGAGCGGATCTCACACAGAGCCATGTACTCGAACCCAAAGTAGACGACCGGTCATTGTAACTATGGGGATGTAGAGGGTCGGGGTGGGGAGCTTTTTTCATTTCAGGATATTTCTATCCCTCTCTCTCTCTCTCTCTCTCTCTCTCTGTTTCACAATTTCCATTAATGGCACACACCACTGCTCGCTCAGCCAGCGTGAAATGCACTTCAAGAATCATTGGCCAAAGTATTGTTATGTCCTAGCGGCCTTCCAAGGAGTATAGCAGGGAGTAGAATTGCAGGGACGGAAATAAAGTTCTCTACTCCAAGCGCGAGCTCAGAACTCCATCCAACGCCTGCTCCGATAGCCCATCCTCTAGCTTAAGCGATATCCTAAACCCGTCGTATCATTTTACACTCGTTGATGAGAAAGCTAGGCCACGTATATGCGGAGTCTCATGAACGGCGTCAACTATTTCCAGTAGTGCAGAGTCTGCTGTATGTATATATATGTGTGTGTGAAAGAGTAGAAAATGATGCGAGAGACTGGGAAAAGATTTGTCCAATATGTATTGTCCCCTGTCAAAATCGATATAAACCTCATCCTTCCCGCCTCTGCCCCCACCCTCAGAAAGTGTGCAAGCGGGTAAAGATTTATGGAGCGCCTTTTGGTTGGGATCAATTTACTTTCTCATAGTGCATCCACATGGCGGACGAGGTCGGAGTCTTACAAGATTTAGTATTTGGACCGTCATCCCAAAACAGCCTATTTACTCTAATAATTACGTTAGCCAACTCAGGAAAGGATCGTTTTGTGGCGTGAATGAGGAGCCAGGAGCGCAGTGATGTATAATCAGTTTAATGTGGCCCTTACCCGGAATCTTTCCCTTTCCTGTGTCCAGTGTTGATGTAACCAGCCTGAATAGTAGGTACATCTTCAAGCTGTGTACAGTCTAGCTCTGATACTTGGCAGTCGAGGAATTCGGCGTTGCCGATTATTCATACGGAGTTTATGAATTTCCTTGGCTTTAGCTTGCTTCCTTGTAGTATTCTATGGACGATTTCTGAGAGATGAAACCTTGTACATGTTTCCTCGAAAAATTTTACTTTGAACCTGGGCAAGCCCATGGTCCCTTGGCATGGCACTATGAGTTCACCCTGGACGTCTCACTTCTCAAGTCTACGAGATGCGCAAGTTGAAAAGTACCTGAAGGTCATTTGTTGGTTCTGTTAGAAAGATGGGATTATTTCTTGTGTCGTAGATTAAATCCTATCACTAAAAGGCTATTCATTTGCGGACTCCTATTGTTGTGAAAGTGATCTATGGCGACGTCAGTAGTCACATCCTATGCAGTGATTGTCCATATATTTAAATCCCCCTCCTCAGACACTTTTAGAGCTTCCTCATGGCTCTGAGGAATCCACAGAGGGAGAGGGAGAGCGATTTGGGAGGAGTACCAATGATTCTGCTTGGACGTTGTACCCTTCTGAAAAATAGCTGTCTCTTACCCAATGTCCCATCTCATAGGTGCAATCATGGGTGTCATCTGGGGTGATAAAGATGGTGGGGTGAACCATTTCCATTGTTCATTGTCAGTTGGGATTGCTACCAGCTTTTGATGGGGAGGAAACAATAATTGTTATTGCACCGATTGTGAAGTGCTCCCATATAGTTCTCACTTGATTACGCAACCATAAATATCTATCTCCTTTCCAATAATAAAAGTTCCACTTTCAACCAACAAACCTGATCGCTCTATAAACAATGATTCCCTTCCCTTCCCTACCCCATCAAAGTGGTATGGATATATAGAATCATCTCGCGTCAAAGACAAACATTGGCACACCTTTAACCCAGCCTTAGATGACAAGGATCTTCAGGGGAGAGCAGCATAGATGCAAGCAGAAGTTGGGGTGCAACCCTCGTCGAGGATGGCAAATATTGGGTGGGGACACGAGATAGGGAGACTGACTGGAACCCATCATTTGACCCATTAGCTTTTACCATGTCATTTGATCTGCACAGCCCCTTCTCATTCATACTATAGCAGGGCCGCCAGCCACAGCGGCTAGGATCGAGTAATTGAGCCCAGATAGGTTGAGGATCCATTGCAAAATCCTTCTTACGTACCCTTTTCATAGTGGCACAGTTTAGGAGTCATAGTACGTGTGAAGCAATTGAAGTGCTGTGACGGTTCCCCAGCGACACCTACAGTGGCGTAGCACAAAATTTCGTCACCACACATCCCTCACAGTGTCGTCCGTCGCAAAGCATATATGCACATATACGGTGGAGAGAGAAATACGTCATGATGCAATGTCTTGTGACTGGTGAGCGAGTCAAACTTGTCTCTGTCTCTGCAAGGAGGAGAGAGTAGGACACTGGGTATGAGAATGTGAGATCCTCACATCCCGATACGAATGAGATAAGTACATTATATATACTACAATGTTCAGTGGCCGTGGATTACGTGGTAGCCATTGAAATGAACTGGACCAGTTGGATTTGGAGTCTATGTAGGTGCTACTTTCGTCAGCTTATCGTCAATATGTCTGCTCCTGCTCCTAACTCCAGCCACAGCGAGTGTTCCATGCCAACTTCCGCTTACACCACTGTCAGCAATGGTGTTCACAAATATAAAGTCTCTCGTGTACTTCCAAACTAGTTCCTGAGAGTGGTATCCTGGGTCTAAGGAAGAAAACTTGGAGAAAAAAGACTGGTGGAAAAATCTGAATTCTGGACACTTCCGCGGCGGGTGAATTTATTGGCTTCGAATAACCTTCATTACAGTTGGAATAGAGGACGAAATAATTCAATCTTTCACTCTGCCACCACAGAACCGACTTTCCTTGAGTCTCAGTCTATCTCTCTCTCTCTCTCTCTCTTTTGCTGTATTTTTCCGAAAAATTCTCGGAATCATTTACCCTTCCCTCGCTATATATGACCATCTCATCCGGATCTTTAACAAGGTTGACTTTGTAGGCCCATGGTGTTAGTTTCCAGAAACCCCTTCTTCATCTTTTAAATTTGTAATCATTCATACAATCATCTGTAGATTCCGTAATCAAGGGCTCTGTGACGTGAAACAAGTCCATGAAATCTACTCCCATAGGTCGTTGGTTCTGATAACCTGAAAAACACATGACGTCCTCATCCACCGTAATCACACCACTAAACTCTCACAAGCCCTATTAAATCAGTAGTAATGGGGAACCATGGTCTGAAGGGCAGTTCATGACATTTACGGTGAGTGGGGACGTGTTCAGG
>WJFA01003656.1:0-12332 GCA_009870155.1 Pseudobourletiella spinata | reverse complement strand
GAGTCAGGCCTCCAAAATTGTTCGATCTCCATAAGAATTTGATTCCTCCGCATACAAATGTGGTAGTTGTTCGTACATCTTGGATGTGTGGAAAATTAAATGTGACAATATCACAGAGTAGTTACGAAATACGCATATACGATAATATGATAAAGATCGAGTTCTTTTGCAAGAGCCCGTTATTTTAGATGATAATTACCACGATGAATATGCTCAAAAAACTCAATTTGTACATTCACTTAAATTCAAATCTTCATTACCAAAATTCGAAAAAACAATCGATTTGAAAAAATTATAAAAAGCATAAAGAAAATTTGGAAAAAACATAATCGGGTCCCCGAGAAAAGCATATATCTGTTGGCCTTGCTCCTTATGCTACGTCCAAAAAATAACGAAATGTAAGGTCTGCGCTATCTCCGAGTTTTAAAGGAAAATAATCTTTGTGGTATTGGAAATTGGAATACCTGAAGGTACGAGCTTTTTGAAATTTTTCCGGTAACTCGAGATGTTGAAGGCAACAACTGCAATAAGCAGTGACAAAAGAATGATGCCTTATGTAGTGAGCATGTTCAGGTCAGAGAGTTGTTGAATGTGGAGTTGCAACTGAAGTGATGAGTAGTCTATTATACATTGTCAAGATTTGCCTCTGTATAAATCAGCTCAACAAGGTCAAGCGGGTTTGGCAATGTTGGTGAAACGCAGTGTAGCCACGGGTGTTTGGAGATGACATAAGTTACCGAATGAAGAAGATTGGAGAAATAGAAAACTGGGAAATAAATAGTAAAATTTTCTAACTACGGTCTTCAAGGGACACAAACGAATTGACCGTTATAGGGAAAGCCGTTATAATCACTGAAGATAACACAGTAAAAGCCATAAAGGGATACAAGAAGTTGACCGTTATAACAAGATGGCTGTATTGCATAAGGCTGTATTACGGAGATTTTACTGAAGTTTAATCCTCGTAGTATGGTTTTTGGCAGCAGTTACAGCCGAATTCAGTGTCTTCACATGAAAAGTGTCAGACTCACCAAAGTTCCGTTTCACATTGTAAGTTACATATGAAAGGGTTATGAAAATTATAAAAACAAGGTTATTGGCAGGTATCCAAACCGTTTCTACTGGATACATTCAATATGACCTTGCAAAACCGATGCAGTCCACCACGTGTACATTTCCCAGAAAAGGAGTGCAGGGATGCAAGCATTCCTGCAGTAACAGCTGACTGAGTAGACCCCCCATTTGTCGTTAGCGTTTTTACTTGATTTTTACATGTACTGTGTACACTGTACGCTTCGCCATGCCACACGCAGAATGGTGGTCGGTGATTCTGCAGAAGAAAGACGTGCTGTGAAAGTATGAGTAATTTAATACTATCTACGAGGTATCAGCATCTGACTGTATAAGTCCCTGCTCTTCCCGAACCATTTTGTATGTATCCTTCACCACCAGTGCTCCTGCTTGTGCATAGTGTACCAGCGTAAGACCCATGACTTTCCTCACTATGGGTTTAAACGAGCACTTACGCGAAACTCAAAACTGGAAAATCCTTATGGGAATTAACTTGTGATTTTTAAGTGAAGACGTACCCCCCATCCTCCCCTTGGGTACCCAGTGATGAAAACTCAGCAAAATCTGAATTTCCGCACCTACGAATTGGACATTGTTAATCTCTCAGGTGGACCTCTCGAACGCGCATGATCATTGATTTGTGGTTTGGTGACATGTAAAAAAGTCTCCTTGTTAGAGTTTGGCTGATAGTACATGCAACGACTCGACCTATTCCTAGAAAATCTAGTCCTTAGCCCAGTTTCCACAATATTCAACTTCGAAGTTTCACAGAAACAGTAATGATTGCGGGGAAGTTCAAAATGGGGTTGCCCATAAGGATTTTAGTTTAATGCGGCCAAGATTAGATTTCAAAATCTTAAGTTCATGTACAAACCACTACAAGATTGCTANTTGAGGCTTTCGTGTTAGCATATGTTAGCGGTGGGTCACATGTCCTACAAACTCCGAGTTGATCCGTAGTATGTATACACACGGGGAAGGCCTCCTATATTTGTGGAACCTCACTATTCTAGCTCTCTGAGGGCCGGGAGCTTCTGACCGCATTAAAAATGTCTGTATTAAAATGGGCCGGACAAACGAGATTAATATTAGATATAACTGCGTCACCAGCAACTTTTCGAGATTAACACGATCCCGTGTACTCTTGGCCAGTTTAATGCTAATCATCTTTTTTTCCATTGTAAAAACTTGAAAATATAACATGAGGCAGCTCATGTGCTCAATGATACCACCTAACTTTCCCATAAAGTCGCATTTCTCTAAGGCAAGCTCAGCAATGAGTATTTGAACTTGTTCAAACTTTCTTAGCAAAATTGGATGTTCTAGCTGAAATGCTATGTGTACGACAGCAATAAATATTTTAGTATGTGTCAGTACTCATAGCATAACGTAGGCCAAATATTAGTACAACGCAATTGCACGGATGCTGTCCACCTCCAGCAGCATTTGCCCTGCAGGTATTCCATTGTAGCATGGTCACAACCTACTGCTTGTTTGTTTGTTAACAAACAGCACAATGATTAGGCTTCTACAGTATAGCGCAATTTCGTGACTTGAAACAGGAGAAATACTGTACACATTAGCGGTAAGTACGGAGCTTTCTGATTCAGCAAATCGTAACTACCAAACGATCAAATTTTTTCCACATAGTTATTGTTCATGACTTCGCTCACGTAGAGGAAAATAGCGGCCCGAGTTTTGTAAGTTGTAAGATACACAACAGTAATTATTAGAACATTACAGTGCTACCGAGTACTTCCACAAACTCAGCCAGTCAGTGCTGCTGGTACGAGACTCGTTGAATGTACGCACAACATGTAACGTGACCCGTGCATGGGGTAACACGCACAATTTCCACACTCATCGTCGGCCACACTCGGTCAGGCCACATTGCGTCAACAATGACATTTTCAATCTTGGACGCTTATCTATCTGTCAGTATAAACCAGATTTAAGGATTTGCCCAACCGAACGACGAACTTTTCTGATTGAAATATTGAAGACTAAGTGGGAGGGGGGACATTTCTCTTGAAAAATGCAATAGCCGGTACAGATGCTTTGTATTTCCGTACCTCTTTGAAACAAAATAATCAGAACATCAATCAGCATTGTCAATTTTGTCCTATTTGTACAATAGATCAATCTATGACATCAATCACGAGTGAATTTCACATCAGAATTCCCTCAAAGCGAATTATGGAGTTTAGTTGCCGGGTAATTAAAAGTGAAACTGGAAAATTAAGCATATAGAAAATCGTATTGAAAGTACGTCCACCTGCAGGCATGTAATCCTTCATTAGTTTTTACGAGAGCAGCACCCGCGACATTTGTCTTGTGAACATATGATACCCAAACACGCTACCTAAAGAACCAATATAGCTTGTTCCATACATGACTCGCACTCCGTATCTTACTCCTACACACCTACGCACGCACTCCTGCTGAGATGTATAGTAATGATCTCCGGATGAAATCGGATCAACTTGTTGGGACGGGACTGTCGGCGTTCCTCGGGTGCATCAGCTGTGTAACCTGCCCGCTCAAGTACGGATTATTCCAGAAAGTCCACAGCTGGGCTCGGAGGTAAACAAAAACATTATGTTGAAGTATAATATGAATTCTATTCATCTTAGAGTGTTTAGTAGTATCAAGATACAGTAGTTCGGTAGTGGGAACATATGCATACAAGGTGTTTCCTACACGTTTTCTCCCATTTTAAATGCCCTCATAACTTTTTTAAAAGTAGTGCATAATAAACAGAGATGGCTTGCTCACAGAGGTGCAATGTGATGGTGATTACATTAGCGCTCACTGAGAGGGAGGTGAACCCCCAAGTGTGAGTGTGACAACAATAAGTTTTCCGGAGCGTGTTTGCTGAGAAATAAATAGCAAGCCACGGTGGTGTAGCCAGTTGCCCTTGCCACTGTATTACTGACTCCGCCGCTGGAGCACGAGGTGGTCAGGGGAATCCATGTGGTGGAGGGAAAGTTGTGCTGTCATCGCAGCATTTTTCATTGTAAGTTATGCTACCAGAATATTGCTCCTACAATTTTTATGCTTGACTCGGACGTTGGCGTGCGATTGTGTACAGTGGGATTTTATTTAACACTGATTTTCAACTTTTGCTTACAGTTTGTCCACTTTATCTGGCTTGACTTCAACATCCTCTGTCTCAGCTCGGCACATTGTGAGGTTACGATTAAGTTTATTGATGTTTTCGAAAAGACTTCCAATTATCTGGGCGTTTTCCTCGTCGGAGCATGTAAGTTTTTCTTGAGGAATAACTATACCAGCTCGTCGCTAAATTTGTGTGCTAACTTCTTCCAATCGGATATTCCCTGACCACTTGCGCTTTTGGTTCTCAGATGCCCGAGATGGACTCTACAAATTTATCTTCTTTTGCATTTGTATCTATCAACTCTACCAAAGCGCCAAGTTGCTATTTGGAGTGATAGTGGTGAGTATATAATCTCATGAATGCACGGAAGACAATAATATTCACATCTTTGCGAGATTCACATTCATAAGGTTGTAGAAATTTACTTGTAACTGTTTCATTATTGTTGTATTTTATTTTTTTTACATTTTAGAAATGTCATCGGTTGTTGGAAAGTTGGCTCGTGTACGATGGACTGGTTGTGGCACTGGCATTCCTACGCTACCTTCAAATTCTTTACGGATCGGGTGGGGAAACGGAGGATTCCGAATTTCCCAGCCATTGGTTTTGGATTGAATTTTTCCCTGTCTTCCTCTCCTTCTTCCTCATCAATGCTCTGGCCATGTTTGCCGTCCACGAGCTGTGGCATTACTTTGTGGAAGAGAGGACTGCTGGTGGACGATCAGCCGACATTCGACGTTTCCGGTGTTCCACACCTCAGTCTTGGATGTCTCTCATGGGCTGTTTAAATCGAGTGAGTGTTCACTCTATGGATCTGCCCATTTAAGTCCCTTAGTATTTTAAAGCAATTTTTTGTGTAATTTGGCCGCTAGTTAGCACACACGATCGTGTTTGTGACGACGGTGGGACTGGTGTTTTTTAACTGGACGTACATGAAGACGCTTGGAGGTAAGTATTAGATCATTGTTTCATGGTAGATCATGTAGGAATTGACTTTTAAGTGTGTTCAAAATGTTTTATTATAGCCGAAGAATTTCGATTGTGGGCTATGCTAGTACTCGCTACGTTGGGAATAGCGAATTCGTTACCTTTGCGAGGTTGTCCGCAGGTAGGATCATCTGCCACATATCCATCTGTTCGAATACTTTGTGGAAACTATCAGAATAAATACCTGGCGTATTTCCATACTTTTTTGTTCTTAGGAGAATCCGAGTTTGCTCCAAGTATGGATGCGGAGAGAAACTATAATTTGTATCTTGACGTACCTACTCCATATCACCGAGGCAATTGAGTACATGGACTTTGATTTTCTCGTGCTGAAGTTCATCGTCAATGAATTCGTGATGGTTCAAGCGATACTGGCAGCCAAAATACTCCTGACTTCTCCAACGTGGTGATTTTCGCAGGCATATGTTTACAGATTACGTGCTCTCTTGTGATACGTTATTCTTATAACTGTGAGTTTGAAGTTTCCAAATTAAAACTGCTCTTTACATGTTCTTACGTAACATTGGTGAACAGTGCCTGCGGATCTGTGTAACCAGTTTCTTATAGTTTCTCCCAGATAGCGTCAGTCCTACTAAGTAATTATCCCTCTCATATGGTATGCGCTTTTACCATGTTAATGAGATTACTGTGCAGCCGAAGTCACCTTGGCAATGCATCCAGATAGAGCTTCAACTTCATCCAAGATTCAGAACATGTATGATCATTGGCTTGTGCTGAACGCTGAACTAGTTGGGAACGAGAATGTATTAACAGATAATAAACCTCAGAATAGCTCTTCTGTTGCAGGAGGAGCTCAGAAGATAAGAACAAGTGCGATAATTTCGGGAATCCCAAACTGCAATGTTGAGATCATTCATAATACTATCGCGGGGTAAGGCAATTGTGTGCCTGTAATTCCCTCGGAAAATTTTTATGCTGTACTAAACCAATGACATGCTGAAAATATAATCAATCAGCATCGTACAAACTACCCCTACGATATTTTTACACCTTCTCGTTCGAATATAAGCAGTTGTGATGATGATTATTCACTTAAACAACTAAAAGAATCTGTCTCTGGTGGGCTGAACTAACACGGAAATCTCGGGCGGATGTGAGATTATACTTTCTCTCCGCCATATCTTACCTCATTACAATGATGATACTTCACCGACGTCTCGCTGCATCAAGTGACTCAGAGGGTGCGTCAGAACTTACAAAAAGTCCATTAATATATTGTGCTAGGAACAAGTTCAGCTGGATTTAAAGCAGGGGTTAATTTAGTATGCGGAATGTGGAGGCATAAATGCAATGTCTCATTTTCAGTTTACACTCATTCAAACCAGTCGTATTATATCATCCTGCGGCAGGAATATTCTAAGTCTGGCGTGAGAAAAGTCCCAATTTATTATCAGTTTTGACCTGTCTCTGTAGCACAATCAACGCGTGTGAGCGGCTCGGAAACTATAGCTTACTAATTGATACACTGAAGAACGTCAGCCTGTTCGAACGGTAAAATGGGAATTAAAGCAATTCTGATTGCGTATATGTTGGCTGTAGTCTATTTGGTCCTTGCTACTCCCCCGAAATTACGGGCCAGAGAGTTTGCGGAGTGGTGGGAGGAGGTGAGGCTTGCACCATTGATTTCTGATGTACATAACAAGATTGGAATCTACATAAAAGTCTAAAAACACTTTGTCTTACAGAATTGTACAGCAATTGGAGACCGTTGTAACTTCAACAACGAATGCTGCTCCCGCAATTGTGAGATCGGTGGTGATAGCAATAGTACGTGCGGCTTCTATGAAATCTGACGTGCTCAGAACAAAATTCGTAGTGTGCGAGAGGTCGAAACTCGAGAGGTCATCTGCAATAGGCTAAAACATTTCCGCGTATCGTAGTAAAAAGAGCAAAAGTAATAAAGCTTTAGAAATCGTCTTAATTGAATTTTATAAACCAATTGATCAGTTTCGCTTCCAAGCTCACATATCAAAACAGCCAATCGAGCAAATGCTTAAAGGTTGGCACTCACCACAAGATTGCAGCTGTTTGACGCCACTTTCAACAAGAGCGCATTCTCGACGAACCCACTGTGCAAGTATGTCTTGTTATCAATAAAACGGTGTAAGAACCATTGGCAACAAGACATTCTTGCATGAAAGGCGCTACGGTGACATTTTTCGGACCGAATTCCATCTGCCAGAATCTACTGCAATTTACAAAGTTTGGATTCATCTCCCCCTTCCCCATACATAAATAAACTATGTACAAAACTAAATACTGAACTCATCTACAGTGTGAGCATGTGAACACAACCCATCTCCTTATCTGATGACAAAGTTACTTTCGAGAATCGAAAAAATGGCGCATAACGCCATGTTGTGTGTTACACTGAAAGTCGCTTTTCACTTTTTGTCACACTGAAAGAAAATTTATTAGTTGATATACCAAATACGTCGGTGGTAACGATACTATGCATGTATGCCTGTCCTCGCACAGGCCGTCCAAGTTATTACGACAATGTGAGTTTACCATTTCGTGGGGATTGAAGATGTTTTGTATACCAGAACGGCAAATGAAACACAATTACCTGACTTGTTTGTTGTTGACAATTGACAATAATTGTTAAGTTTCCTCATATATGACATCAAAAACACCAAATTCAATTTATTTTCGGAATTATATACTGTAATACTTTTGAACTTTTTACTTCAAACTATTGAGGAGGATTTAAATTAGTGCCAACTAGAATTAGTTCTAACCTGAAAAGCTTATCCACTGCCAGTCAATGAGATGAAATGGACTCATTAGCTACAAAATGGGGGAGGGGGGTAGAAATCGGTTTTGATGACCCCGTTTGGATTCAGCGTAGTAGGGTACGATTACAACAGTACGTATGTAATTACAGGAGGATGAGCGTAAAAAATAGAATGGTGTACATGGTTGCGCTATCTACCGAGAGCCTTACGACACCTACAATGAATGAGCTTGAACATGGAGGAGATGACCTGATGCTAAAGAGGCAAATATGAAGACACACGAGTGTTGGCATGAATCAATTCCCCATCCCCACAAGTCCACCTCAGCGTAGTATTGTTTACATCTGGGGAAACATCAGAGACGATCAAACAAAAATAGGCATTTAAGCGTACCAAATCACTGGATGGCAAGTGGCTGCATGTGAATGAATATGTGCGGCTCGGTAGTGAAATTGCAAAATGATCATATCATGAAAAAATTTGCCCTAAATTGATGGTGGCTAATTGGAATTGCTATTCTACAAACTGAGCTGTCTTACTGATAAAATAGCGCTTTTAAAGCTTGCCGAGCTCGGACCTAATTAATGTATGATTAACATTTTATCATAATCAGCTCCAATGGGAGCGAAAACCTCTTTCAACGAGGAAAATATAGTTAGTACTTAGAAAGGGTGGGTTGTTACTTTTGTATCTTAAATTTGAGTATTAACCTCCAAATTACTGCTGTATGACTAAACTGACTTTCTGATCTCTAGTGGATGCATGTATCAAGACGATTGTGATTGAATATGATGCTCAAATTCATTTGAGCCGGAACCCTCATCAGTAACTGTGGTGGAGTGGAAGTGGTCGTGGTCATTTCCACAAGTCTCTACTCGTATTAAAAGACCTAGTCTTCAGCCACTGTTGAAAACTAAGGTTTGTCTTTGCCATAAAATCCACTGGTGTAGAAATTAGTTCAGTTCAATTGTGCACATCTCCTTGCTTCTTCAATCGAGTTGAGATCAAACCTGCGCCTTTAGGGAATTCCACAGATCATAAGCGTTGGATTGGGCTTATGTGTACGAAGTTTATATTTTTCAAGCTCCATACAGTAGAAATCCTCAATTTAGCATGTCACAGGACTGACACAAGCAGTCATCTTGTGGTGGGAAGAATGTTTTGAGTCTCCGCGAGTTTGAAAAGTGATCGAATTCTAACGATAAGGAACTTGGATAGTTCCTTAATGAGCGCATCACAGATCCCGGAGGATTTGGCAGCTGCTCTTCGGGCACAAGCCAATCAAGTAATAACCATATTGTGGTGATCCTGTAATGCACTAAACACTGTAATGTGTTCAAAATGTTATTATATCGGAAGAGTGTCGGACTTCTCTGCTATTTTTTAACGTTTAAAGGCTACTTAAGCAGTATTATTGATTCTTAACTGTCACACGTAAAATTTGTCCCAACCCTTCAAGTTCTCTCTTCGTGCTCCAGACTGAGCAAAGAAAGAAAAATTATTAATTAATTTGTAGAAAATTTCAAAGTTTCTTCCAATTCGATAGGTGTGTAGTTGGATGACTTCATTGAACATCAGAAATGAGATATGACTTACGCAAGTTCTTTTGTAATTTTCTACCAGGTTAATGACGCCTTGTCGACATGCGTACAGAAGATTTGTGGTGGGCGAGAGACATTGTCAGGAAGACTTGGTAAATTTCTTTGCTATCTGCTACTGGCTACGGCTAAACTATGCACAACTTATTTGTAGCTAAAGTAACTAAAATGCTGGGAGATGAGGATGTCGGTATTACGCGCACTATTGCCTTTGAGTCTTGCATCCTTTACATATCTGCTATAGTTTATAGTCTTATTTTACGTGAGGTTCTGCTGTGGAAATATGGAATTAATTTTGCTCAACTGTGCAGTGGCTGTAATATCCTGTCTGATCCTCTTTGGTAAAGGTCGAAGTGCATTCATCTTCATTCTATGCATGTATATTTTAGACGCACTTCGACAAAGTACATCTACGCTTGAGCGAGTACAGATAAAGAAGCAACGATGGTGGCAACGTATTTGGGTAAGTTCAGAGGGGCTACCTATTTATTAATTGTACACGTCATTATTACTTCATCTGTATCAATTTTACCAAGCCTTTTGATTTTTTTTGCTACTAGCGGAACTTCCGTAAGTTTTTCTGCTTTTGCCTGTCGGACTGAATACCTTCAACCTGTATGTGGGGTGGCAATGGCAATTTCAAAAATAAAATGACAAGTAAACAAATATAATATCTCCAGATTACTTACTCTGCAACGTTTACTTGAGACATAAATTTTAATCCCCATTTGAATTTGGAAATTGGTTCTCAAACGGGTGCATCTCCCGTGCACAAGCTCGAAAAACTACGGTGCTGCACTGTTGTGGGACACTCGGAATATGCAATGTAAATTCACTATTTTAAGTGAGGTGCTTATACGCAATCCGAACGACAATATTGTCGCAAGTAGTCAAATCTAGACTTATGAGACTGCAGTACATCTTCTTTGCATTACTTTAGTTTTTCCGAGATTTTAAAATATATATATATATATGGGACCCTTAGCAGACAATAAAATCGCATGTTAAATCCCATAAGAAAAATCCCATTTTCAATTTCCTGAAATATTTTTATTTTGTCGCGGGCTTGTATCTAGGTAGGCGCAAGAATGTAACATGTTTTCCTGTGTTTTAGCCAGTGCTGAACATTATGGTACGTGTGGTATTCTATAGATAACATCTCCATTACGGAATTCTAATGCTGCCAGCAACACGTCACCAAGTTGAAACAATCATAGAATGCGCCATCATTTACGACTGTAACAATCTTACGACAACTTTAAACTCGAAAGGGCCAAAATCTGATATGCTTGGCGAAATAGAAACCATCAAAATTGTTGCGGAGTTTCCGAATTTAAATTTTATAGCAAAAAAGCCAATAGCGATTTCACAATTTCGCTCATGATATTACAATAGTTTGTATTTAATTTGGACAAATCTATCAAAAAATTGAAAGGATTAATCGAATATCTGATTAATTGATGGATTTGGTCTAACGGAGCAGTATGTATTTGTCAGAGGCAAATAGATAGTCCATTTCATTTTACGGTTATAAGAATAGTAATTGTAAAGATTATATAATTCTGAACTGCAACAAAAAACACAGAATTTTTATAAGTAGGAAGAACTAGTTGTGGTCGGTGAACAGGAATTCACAGAAAGATTTGTTGAAGATGCCAAATTTGTTGGGGGTTTCACAGTTAAATTTTTGGAAGAAAATTCAGCAAACCGGGCTACCTGTATCAACAAAATAAGATTCCAAGCGACAGAGGTGAGCCACTTGTATGAAGTCACTAAAAAATCAAGACAGGATATTCTCCAAATTATTCCATCATCTGGCTCACCGATACTCCGCATACGCAGTATCTAGTATCACACGTTGGATATTGCCAAAAGCCACAGCAGTAAACGCAGCAACTATGCGCTGAACTTATGGAGAGGCCAGGTCCTACCATAAAAGGCAGGGCTCGCTGGCGTGGCGGCCACCACTCCCAGTACCACAAGTAGTCCGAGAAGAATTCGGCAGTTCATGGCAGAGTTTCTCCAACAGCGGACACGAGGATTAGCTGGAAGAAATAAACCAAACGTCAAAAAAGCCTCTACTGATGCCCATCACTAATATGGCGAGAGATGGGTTACTTCTACAGGTGATCTTAACAAAGTTGCTCGCTTTGTCCACGGAAGTTGACTGTATCTTTATGATGGAGCTCCAGAAAATGTGATTCCTTGTACGGTTTAGCCTTTCCAGTCGGGATTCGAATTGATGAGTGAAGCTATCACACGCTTTTCGAAAAGATTTTGTACGAATTTGCCAACTCGCCGTGTACAATCCAGATTGGCTGCGAGAGGAAACACTGAATCAATATAAAATTGATGGGCCATTAACAACGCAAATTCCAAAATGAAAACCCAGCTTTCTCCTGGAGGCTCACCTGAGCCTGAGTGTCACGCGGACAGTGAGTGATTGAGAGTTAGGCTGAAATTGTGAACCTTATTTCCTCCATGAGGGAATTCGGTTCGACGAAAAGTCTAACAAACGTCACCTTGAAAATCTCCATTAAATTTAATCTCTTCATTGAGTCTCCGCAAGTACAGTTCAAGTGCATTTTGTAAACGCAGTCTACGTAGAATTTATGCTCTACTGTAAAAGCTATGCACAAAACTCCATATGACGGCCTTGTGTAACACGGTCATCTTTTTATAAGGGTCAATTTCTGGTTTTGCATTAATATTACTTTGGAATTTTCATGGCTTGTAACGGTCTTTTCTTATAACGCTCAAATCATCTGTGTCCCTTGAAAGCCTTAGTAATGAATGAAT
>WJFA01003655.1:0-12335 GCA_009870155.1 Pseudobourletiella spinata | reverse complement strand
GATCATCTAGTAATTTTAACATAGCAATGTTTTGAAACCCGGCATTTTTGCTTTTAGTAAAACAACTCGTATTTTTTAGTTCCACACGAAACTAATTACCATTTACTACGAAAGTGGAACATTATCCCTGACGCTATAGAGTTATTATCAGAGGACGTCATCTGTCCATCACTGAGCGATGCAGTCGCGGTGGGAGTCTACTAAGTACGTTGTAGTGAATACATGTGCGTCACAGAGATAATAGCATACTTATTTATTCAAAAGATGAGAAAAGGATCGAATGCACTCTCAGCGGACGCTCACTTACATTGCAACTTGTTCATTTGATGTGGCAAAAGTGAAGCCATTACATGCGAATATGCCTACCCGAGATCTCCTTTTACTGTCTCCTGCTTCCTACTGCCTCGCTGGAAGAGCCAATTACTCGACATGATGGAAATGAGTTTGTCGAGCCGAGTGAATACTGACTTACAGTACTTTACTTGTTTTCGTGCATCCGACCCACACATATGACGGCAAGCCTCTCTCCTTGAAAAGCACCGGGCCATGTATACATACCATGTCTTATTACATCACACACCCACTACTACCGCAACATAGCCTGAAAATAATCTTTCGGGAACTTCGACGGTACCCCCAGGACCTTCGTGCGCAACAATCCTGGAAGTTTTGAATTCCGAATCTAAACTATGAATTAATAATAAATGTGAGTGAGTGAAAAATTAAAGAAATCTGACCCACAGAGAGGATCGTACCACATTAATAATTTACAGTAAATTTGGCTGTAACACTTCCTCTTGCTACTCTTACTTTTCTATACTAGCCCTCGCCCGTTTGCACTGTGTTTCTGCCAGTGCAGTGCAGCGACCAATATGGGTTAATGCAGAATTCTCTAGAAACAGAGTTTCTATCCTTCCAACAACAATTTAAAAATTTGCACAAACGCGATGCAGGTTCCTCCCGAGGCGGTTTATATATTCAACCTCCTTGGTCTCTTCCTAGTTTTCCGCACAAGCCTCGAGAGTAATGTGGGAGCATTACATATTTCACTAGTAGCATCCACATAATGCACGGTGATCAGTAACTCCTACGAAAGGTGATACGGTTCATCCCAGCTTCTTCACAACTGTAGTCATGTTATAAAGTATGGACCTACATGATGGCGGTTGAGGTAATTCAAGTTGTACGTCAAGAGCCCCTTGGTGGTAGCCAGGAAGTTACTTTAATGGCAAAAATTAGTCTTTCGCTAATGGAGAAGAGGGTCATTCGACATGAAACCCACACAATTTCACTCAGAAAATTTCATTCATCATCATTCAGAAATAGGAAATTTTGAATGTAAATCCTGGGAATACCTGTGAGCTGGAAAGTGCAATTGGGCATGCAGTACACGATTGGGTTCAAGAACGATTTCCTCTCCAGCTATTTATGATTCGCCAGCCGGAAATCCTGAACAAGGAATTTTATTCCGGAGAAAATGAACAGGGATACCAGGGTAGCTTAAGGAAAATTTCATTTCCGGGAGCGAATATGATTACGGGGGAAGGATTCAAAGGATTTGCAGTTTCCTTAGGACAAATTTCAAATCAATGACTGATGGTAGATCAGAAGAACATGTCTGACTGTCTCAAACATTTACGACGACTATGAGCCCATTACCAAGGACGCTTGACAGTTACACTGAAATACGGCCGTTGGACTTTGCACGCAGAGTAAATACACGAAGGAACGGAATAAGCAGAGCGTTCCGGGTGGAAAAAATAGGGATATGGGAACCACTGCAGGGACTAAGACCATCGTGATGAGATGCATTGCTGTACTGTGAGTACAGAGGTAGGCTCTTGAAAAGATGAATGTATTGCCAGATGGTTCTTTTGAAGACGTTTTTGTTTGTCTTTGCTCGGCGTTGAATGAAGATGGATCCCCAACATCTCTTTTATCATGTCAAGGGGAAGAGTCCTTAAGTTTCAATGGTTTCAAAACTGACGTAAGTCCCCATCACTATACCGATCTATGTGGAACAAGCACCGTTTCTCTCGTCAGTCTATTAACTTACACATACTTTTCAACGCCTCAGCCTTTATGTTCAGCTCAAGTTGGCTATGTCAGGTCAACGCGGAGGATTCTATCCAAGTGTAGCTAAAGGTCAGAGCTGACAACAGCATAATGCTGAGCCTGGATCAGCAAGTTATTCCTCCGCTAAAAGATTAGATTGACGACACGGGTTGGACGAAGAAGCGGCTGGCTGCGAGAGCTGAGCTCATCCAGACCCGGGGAAGAACCCAACATTCACTCCACTCTGTTCAACACTAGGATAATTAATTGAAGTTTCCTTTCACTGATATGACTGAAATGTTTAAATCTCGAACAGTGTAATATCATCACTACGTATGACTCCGGCAAGTGGCGAAGTGTGCTGTTTTGAGCCTATGCGGTGGACTTGGGCTGAGTGAGTCAGGATATGGTCACCAGCCTTCAGCACGTACTAATAAAATTGCTGGAATTGATAAGCAATATTGAGATTCAACACCTAGAACTCTTTTCAAGCTTCGCACACCATGGCAGGTAACATAGGGCTCATTGGTTTCCATTCTCCAAATTCCAACTCGATTTTAGAAAACTTTGATGTGGGGCGATAGGTCCGAAGAAACTACGGCTAGGCTGAACCGCCCTTTGAGTTGAGATATCCACCCGGGTTTGAAATTACTGATTTGGTACAAAGGAGTAGGCTACCCCACCTGTGACACATGGATAATGTAGATCACAAGTAATAATGCGATGAGGTTCCCATGGTGGAATCCTTGTAGTTGAAACTGTAAATTGAAGTGAATCAAGATTCAAGTTTACGTGATTGGATTGCCTTTGAATGTGTACACTGACGAAGGTCACCACCATATGTGTGCCATGCGCACAGGAACGTGAACAGGAAATTTTAAAAGATTAAAACTGTGGACTGTTTCCTTGGTTATGATTTAATTCCTACGGGAATCCTGGAGTAGTTGAACGTAAGTCAAGTCCTCCAAGGCGTGCTTAGTGCTGCACTGTCTCGTGGCTCTAGTGAGATTACACGAGATTTGACTTCCTTAAAATTTAAGAGCGGAATGGAGGAACAACGTGTATGAATTTCGACGGTGAGGTTACTCATGTGCACGGCTCAGTCAGGCCATCTCCAGCTTAAGAAGAAAAGCATGTTTGGCGCGTAACATGCGACCGCTGCCAATTTATTTCTTCACCCTCCGACGTTCCCCTTTGTCTTTGTCGCCTTGTAATTTTTCTCGGAGCTTTGGGACTAAGGTGAAGCGAACCGAGAGCATGTCCACTTCCATCCCCCATCAGTTTGTCCCCGTCAGCTTCGGGCTTTTTCACTCGTAACCAATAAAATGAATGAATACTAATAGCTTTCCTGACTTCTCTCTGACAGACAAAACACAGTCTGAAGCGAACTCTGCACTTGCATCTAAAAAGTCCGTTACTTGTTCGCCCGTCGGCACCTGCCATTCCCTCAACTAGCCTCAGTTCGTACAGGAAGACTGCTGTAGCATTGGTAAAGGGAGGGCTGAGCTTTCCCAAAGGTAATACTCAAAGAAGTAAGGAATCCGTATAGATGTCCCGGAGGCATCTGGACTCCGTATACTTATCCCTCTTCACCTTGACTCTTCATGTTTGAAAATCTAACCCTGTTATGCTGATGACGTAAGCACACATCCAAATTGAACGGAAGGGGAGCGACGCTGCTAGATACGAAGGCATATAGTAAGTTGCCCCCAGGTCAGGAGCTTGTGAAAGATGTTGCTACAGCTATATATGCGTGGCAAACAGCCACCGGAAAGCTCTTTACCACCTTCGCCGTCGGGACTCCCTAAATATATCCCCCTGAATCACAGATGCTCACTTTCAGTGAAGTAGCAACAATATTACTGATGAGCTCTGTCCTTTCATCCGTTGGAAGAGGTAATAGGATTGGGAGATGGGGGATCCTCATCATGAACCTGAGTTCACAAGTCAGAAGAGCAAGCAAATAAGGTCTCTGAATAAAATAAGGGCTATAGAGATGTGTCGGAGCAGTAATGGAGTTGGGAAGAAAACCCCATACGTGTTAGCCAAACTTTTGAAAAGGGGTCAGCTTCCGGAAACAAGAGAGCCATAAAATGCATGTGCTACGAGTCGCAGACACAGCAAATAAAATGTAGCTGAAGAACTCTAATCCCTTCAGGCCTCCAGAGATCTCTAGGTCCTGTGCTTCCTCCAGTCAAACTGGGTGAGTAGGTAGCCGTGAAAACCCAAGCATATAAATGCAGAGCTCAACTTTGACGCCAAGCTCAGGCTGTACGACATAAGTTCCATGCATTTGTGTGAGTATGAGTGTGCGAGAAGGAGAGAGAGATCTGCAGAATCTAGTTTGTGGTTACCGTTGAATAAGCCTGGAAACTATCGCTCATGAAATTCACAGCAGTATGTAAACTTGGTACTTCGGTTCCCTTGGGTTCTAAACTGCCACTAACTTCACAAAATAGAAAAGACTTAGTAAAAGATTCTAACCGCGGCTTTTTCTTGCCAGTTACGAAGTCACGAGGACGACGGGACGAATGCCATACGGGTCGAACTGTATCTTCTTTTTTCTAACTTTTCCGATTAATGTAATGGTGCACTATGAAGCGCGGCAGCCTCGGAGCAGAATTAATCCAGCCGGGAAATATTATTTTAGTCATCGTATATTTTACTAGCTACGGACAAGATACGCTCTGTAAACAGTACAAACTGTGAGTATTTCTTCATCTCATAAATCCCGAGCAGCGAGGGATAAACGTTGGGCACGTCTTCTTTCACTGGGGGTTACAGCTGAAGTATCGCTCACGGAAAGTAAAAATCGTCTGATCGGAGCCTAAGTGCTGCAACAGCAGAGACACAAGGAAAGAAGAGCAAGATGTGTTCCTCTACCCCACTCCACGCTGTGTCTCTCCTTCCTCCCTTACTCAGTTTTATGGGCTGAAAAAATGTACAGTGCAGCTGGGTAAGCTCCGTATAAAGTACACAGAAAACAATCAATAACTACTTTGAGCGGAGCAAATAGGTGAGCCGATGACTGCTCAACAAGGTCCAGCGGCACCAGGTTGAACGGTAGTATATGACATGATTCCGTTGTAATATGGGGCTCACACAATTGGTTTGTCCCACACACTAAATGGTATGTTGTCAGACTGTCTGCACTCCTAATGAGAAAGTAGTTTGTCAGTTTTCTTCACAGCAGCACAAGTTTTTCACTTTATATCAATAAATACGGAATGACGAAAACAATTTGTTCGCTTTAAATTTATCAAGAACTCAACATTACAATGAACTTGCTCACTACTCACACACTATTTCCTATAATATCAAGCACAACGACGGTCTAATTCGTGCTACAGTTGTGAAGTTGGACTCACTCTGAATAGGGATGCCAGTTATCCAGTTCTATGTGTTCAACATAGTCAGACTAAGGGCCTGCCAAAACAAATAATGCACTCACTTACACGCACACACAACTTCAAAACGGCGTTTACCGTATACCTCACATTGAACGAAGAGACACTCACAAACTGATCTCCAAGTCACTGCACCTCTAACGCGATGAAACACTCAGTTAAGTTTCCCAAGGAGCACGACAAATTATCTTCTCTCATCACCAAATCACTTACACGAATTCCCAGCCCAGTGTTGGGCATGGATTATAACGCACTTTAGTCGGGAAAAATTCGGCGAATCAGCCCAGTTTTACTCCGTATAGTTCCACTTCAAGATTATTACATCATCTGTCTTTCAAAATTAAATTCATGCGATGTAGTATTGGTCCTTATTCTTTCTCCTAGCAGGTATGGATCCGAGGAATGAATGAACCAGATGAAATCACAAGTCTCTTCACTTCATAAGGAGTGAAAAAAGAGGATCTGCAACGACAAAGAGCGAGGTTCCATATTTAATCCTGAAATTTATATGCGTATGCCATTCCAAGGCTGACAGGCAGTGTTACGGTTACTCAAAGAAACATGTTTGTGCATTCATCCATCGCCCTCACAGTTCCATAAACACAACAATCTCCCAGCGAACCTTCCTCTAATTTGAATGCACCCTTGACGTCAAAAGGCTTTCCTTTTTTCCCCACGTATTCATGCGGATTCTTCTTGCCTGAAGTAGACGGGTGCACAAAAACATGCAATGGAACAAGAGAGAATGGGAATAAGAGAAAAGTTATGGGCATTATAGCATAGGGAACTACTTGAGGTAGTTTTTCTAAGCCTTATTCAGAATCCGTTTCGAATTCCCCTTTAGAGATATGAGAAGACTTGTACTTGATCAAGTTTGATGCCCCCGTCGAAGTATTCTTAGAACTGGGTGAAAAATCCGATAAGTCAATCAATTCGTTCACATACTTCCAACCCTCAAAATACAGACTGGGAAGTAAGGAGGCTCGCACAACACTGATGTACACGATCGAGGTACAAAAATAAATCGAGCAAGTCAAAATATTTTCAGATCAATCCCAGATCATTGAGTCTCCAAATTTCACTACACCTGCTTTTGTCATTCAGTTTGAATTCCATTGTTAAATAAAAGTGGCATGGGATTTCAGAATTGGGGTCCACAACCGTCTTGCTCTTTAAATAATCTCGAGGAGGGAGAAGTATTATATTTATCCCTGCAGGATTTTGTCTCACCAAGTTATACACTGAAGTTTTAATTCTCCCCTTGACTGCATCTTTGAGTTCCCACATTGACGGAACAAAAACATCCGTGTAACGCGAACTTTAAATTAGTTTCACTGTTTCTCACGTTGCCCAGTTTATGGACGACATACCCTGCTATCTCTTTAAATTGCTAACAAGCAAGTATTATATTTTTCTCACTGTTTGCTACGGTAGCACTATTTTACCCCTGTGTCAGTATCACTGGCTAAAAATGGCGCGGCTCATAAATGCTAATATTTTGCGACGTGGGTTTGGGCAATATATGTTTCAGTGCCGTGCTGCAACCTTCCTGATAAAATAAAGTCGTCATCGTTTCCCCAAAATTTTCGAATTTTACTAGCCCACATTTTCTGCCAGAAAAGGCGCGAAAGCTAGAAGCGTGTTTTCGAACTCATTCCGCAAAAGTTCAATCGTACTAGTAAATATGAAGATAGTTATGTGTTATATATTCTCCACTGTTCTGTGACGTTTTCTTACCAATCAATACACTGGATTGAAGCCTTATCTTACGCTCAATTTAAGTGCTACCATTCATGCTTCTGCTTTAGCTCCGTGCCGGTGATGCTAAATTATACTATTACAACCCTTCGATTGGATATTAATTTTTTGAAAAATTGTCCTCCGAATATTAACAATGAAACTCACTTCTTCAATTCAACACCAATTGACCAGCTAAACCAAAAAATCCGAACCAACAAAATAAACATCTAACGACGACGGGGTTCACTGAGACTGAATCAAAATGGAAAGTTTAACTTCTTTCAAACTTTCATGACTTCCTTCTAAATACGAAAAGAAGTTATCCACTCCAAAGGAGGTTCAGAGATTATATTTAGCGACAAAGACTGCCGCTAATCTCACTACCTCGTATTTCACAGAATCCAACCTCTTTGGCTTTGAATGAGGATGTTGGTGAGGTCAAGCGCTGTGGGAAACGAGATCCAGTGCCTCGTCAACAATGCGAATTTTTCACTTCAATGTTTCCCCACTTCTTGATCACTTCCGATCAATTTGGAATAAGTCTGAAACCAAAGGTGCACAATCAAATTAAATAGGTCCCCAACGGTTTTCCTCGAGCGGTCATATAAAGCCCCAGAATTGAAAATTACGTAAATTTTCAAAACAGATCCAGCATTTAAATAATTTACGACGAGATTCAGAAATTAGCGAAATGCACTTAAAATTTGGAACTGTAGACTCGGATGGATATATTTTCTTCCAGATTTTTTGTTTGCTTGTCACTGTACGATATGGGCTATTGATGACACAATGAAGACTACCGTGCACCGCTGCATCGTAGGAATTAAACCCCCACTGCTACAGTGGTTCACGTGCACTGGCCAGCTTGTGAACTCATCACAAGTATGAACTGTCAAACAGTTAAGGATAGCAGCACGACGGCACCAAACGTGACGGTCCTCCGACAACCAACTCTTGAACACGACTGATGGTAAAACGAATGTGTGCAGAAGACCTCTCTTCTGTTCCAGCTATCGCAACGACGGCAACATTCGGCTTCCAATGCGTACGGCCTCAGTCTCAGCGTCTACTACAGGGAAGCTCCGTCAAGGCTTGTTTCTGTAAACCTGCGGATACAAAGTCTGTCTTGTCGTTGGAATAGAACTGACTGCTTGCAGTTGCCAGTTGCCTATCGGTATGATTCCATTTGAATCCAGAAAAGCCAGTCGAAAAGAACTGCAATGCCCAAACGTAGCGCCTAACCTCCCTACACTGTTCCAGACACTAGGTTATCTCACACGTTAGCATATAAAGTGTACAGTAGAATGAAAGGACAGGAATTCTTCAGAAAAAAGTTTCTCACTCGACACTTACACATCGCAAAGTATTAGTTATATTTTGAGTACATCAGAAATAGTGAGAGGATGACTGGCACCAGTGCTATTCATTTTTTCTTCGTATTATGATGATATCCTTTCTCATGTAGGAATTGCAGAACGCAGTGGGAAAACAATTTCGGGTGGCCTGAAGGCGTTAATTTAAACAATAAAAAGGCTCCATTGCTCGGTCTGTGAATGAAATTCATAGAGCTATCCTCAACAGTATTGTAAACATTTCAGATCAGGCTCCACGTTGTTGCGGACCTGAAGGACACAAAACAGCTGTGTATCCATTCCAGGCGGAAACCATTTCCAACAACAAACCCTCTCACTCTCTTTGTGCATTCGATTTAGGATCCGTCCTGTGTTTCATATTCGTTATTGACACTTCCACCCTCACTCTTCCCTGCATGAGAAATTCTTCTTGCTTCGACTTGTGCTGTTACAGGGGACAACCACAGGAAACTCGTGCGAATACATGCATCCCCCTTTGAAGACCCGAAGATGGGAAAGGAAAATGTTATTTATCCATTACTTTTCCCACCCCCTTCCCCCATTGCATAATGTGTTCAATTTTTCCATCTATCCCTTGAATCTTTGCGGTGACCATTAACGGGTAACCACAAGAAACGCGAGTCCGTGGGTAGGTATACACAAAATCAAACCGTAAACACAACGCCACCGTTTCTCTTCCTGCTTCCAGTACAATTCCTCCAGTCCGAGTGACAACGTTCTCCCCATTTCAAATGTAATAATAATAAACAAAAGAGGGATGGTCGAATCTTTCGGTTGTATGTTTTCAGTTCGGTGTTCCTCGATGAATCGAATCGTGATGTGGCGCATAGCTTATTCCTAAAGATTACTTCTCACAAAGTAGCAGGTGCGGAAACAGGTTTGAACCCGCTAGAGGGTCACTGGATTTTGGGTTCAAAAGATGCAAGGGAGTACGTGATGATTAAAATATTGCATGTTAAATCCCATAAGAAAATCCCAAATTTTAATTTCGAGTGATTTATTTCAAAAATCGGGGGAAAACGCCTCCCCTGTTGTTACATGCGGGCCCTATGCACGTCGATAAGTAAATAAACCTATTCTTTGCAGTTCTTTCACCGCTTTCTGAACCAAAAAGTGTCAAAGCAAATTTTCATCCCATGGGTTACTATGTGTATTAATGGGTACTCACTCGAAATTCAAAACCTAGAAATCCTTATGGGATTTTTCAGCCAGCACATACCGCCCTCCTTGCAACTATCGCTCTCAAACTTTTTTACCACCCGTAAGGGTCCTCTGAGTTTCCATACCTACAACTCTCAGAGAGGTAATCTTTATGGATGAACTCTTCGCTGTATCGGGTGCCGGCGCGGACACCAGACAATGGTCCCTTGTAAGAAGAATGAATGTGGGAGTAATCGCAAGGTGAGCCTCAAGATTTTTTTTGAGTTGTTGGGAACCGTGCTTGTTTAAATCTGACAGATAATGATTGTGCTGATAATGTGAAAAAAATTTAAATAATTCTTTTTTCAAAACAAATTAATTCCCCACTAAGAATCTCTAGGAAAATAATTTCTGTTGTCAAATTTTTAAAAAAACACACTTTAATAACCTTATAAGTATCTCTTTCTATAATAATAAGCATTTCTTTACAACTTTCACATTGTCAGCATCTTGGAAATATAACCGCCAAGTTTTGCTTTTAAAGTATAATTGACCATGAAGCAGCTGCCATGTTGAAACTGCGGCAGTTCTGGACTGGTTTGTTAGAAGTGAAGTTTTGAAAAACACCGAAGGTGGACCATTGGGTGCACTAACATCCATGTGGAAAATCCATGGTTAAATCTTCCGATATAACAGATGAGTTACATGAGAGATCGAAGAAACTGAACCAAGCTTGATTGATTGAAAATTTTATCGGTGCTTGCGACAGCGACATACCGCACAGGTTTTCCGAATGTGTCTGATATTCTAGGGATCCTAATTTGCAGTCTATTGGCAATTGTGCATTTTAATCGAAGTTTTTCATCACCAAAAAAACTCGTATTCTATGTACATTGCACAAAAACATGGTGGTAGGCAAAGAGAAGCCCCCACCACATTCGAAATCAACTAAACCGCCATAATGTCACAGCAGTTCATCTCTATGCAAATGATAAAAGTTAAATCAGAGAATGAATGAGAATGAATTCATATGATGATGTCTCAGCCCCTTTATCAAATAAAAATAATGGCGATAAAATGTAAATGTTGAAAAGGGATGAAAATAATTTTTTTGGCTTCTTTCCTTTGGTGACGAACCTCTTGGTTCTTGTGAGTTAACGTTTATGGACAAGCTTAAATAAAACAAAGTTTTTGACTATTTCGTATGTACACTATCTCGAAGAATTGAACGAGCCTGGATTTCACTTCCGCTTAACGAAAGCATGCTTAATTTCAGGGCTTTCAGCTTTTCTGGTAGCAATACTGTAGTGGTATTCCACCTCATCATATGATGACTTAGGGAATACTGGGCTAAATATAGGAAGATTTTAACAGGATTTTTACGCTATAAACCTGAAAATAGGATATAGTGAACCTGCAGCAAGTAGGCGAACATAGCTAGGTGAAGCAGTGCACAGTAACAAATACGACGGCGGTAATGGGTTTGATACGAAGTCAAACCCACTACTGTCACCCCTTTCTGCCAGGCATAGACATTCCATCTACGAACTCCATCACACAGCTCACCAAACATGCGGACACAAAACACCCGACAAAAGTTCACAAATGTCCCTGCTTATGGTGCCCGATAGGTGTCCAAAGACAGAAACCCATCGCTAGGCATCACGAAGCTCTTATAAGCCTGTACCCTAGCCCGGTGCGCCATCATGCGCAGTGCGTCACGTTGCTCGGTTGGTCACCATGACCAAAGCGTTACTTTGCCCGCTGCGTCACGTTACCCCGTGCTTCACCATGCCCGATACGTCAGTATACCCAGTGCGTAACCATGTCCGGTGCGTTACCATACGCGGTGCTTCACCACTCGCGGTTTGTAACGTCGTCCGCTGCGTAGCCTAACCACGAGAACAAATGTCGTGTAATTTTAGAATTTATTACTAAAAAACCTTTACGACAAAAATCAAAAAATTGTGGATAAAGTTGGTAAATCATTTTCATTTTTTGGGAAACTGGCCATTATGAACTCAAAATGGTTCCTAATTCACCGCGAGTTTCAAACTTTCGTAATTTTGGCCTTCGGAACTGAAAAGAAGCTGTACAAGTGGCTATAAATTTTAGAATTTAAACTTAATAGCGAGTGAAATTAAAAATTGCATTGAATGTGCGAAATGGAAATAAATCGCGGAAGAACAGCTCCAAAAGTAAGATCAACACGGCATACACTGTGACTGAAACATTAATTCAAGTATAATCACCCGCTTCTATGCATCTAAAATCATGCAAATAATTTGTTTACATGTTGCTACTATTTCCTTTGGAAACCTACAGATGCTGTAAACAGCATTGGGACATTGACATTGCTATGATGATGAATCATAACATTCTCCTCAAAGTCATGACCTAGAATAAAAGATTTCAAATAAAAAAACATGAGAATTAATTAGATTACCTGAAAATTTTAACATGGTATGAAATTCAAATTTTCTTACTCCAAAACTATCAAGTTTAATGTAATAGTGTTAATAATTGAAGGTGATGTCATGTTGAGATGGAGTCAAGAACTGACCGAGTTTATTCTGAAGTCATTCTTATATACTAGTTACAGACAAAGAAATCTGGTCCA
>WJFA01003654.1:0-12336 GCA_009870155.1 Pseudobourletiella spinata | reverse complement strand
CGTTTCAGGAAAAAATAATCTAACAAAAATTATATGAAAGGATTACAATTGTGTAATAAATACGCCATTCAGGAATTTTTGTGTAATATATGTTGATTTATTTAATCCGGGCGTTATAATCCCCAATTTTTGTGATAAAATTCTCGGTTTTTAGGTATTATTAGGCATGGAAGTACTTATTGCATGAATATATGTCAAAAATTTAGAATTTAGATTTAGAATCTCCTTATAAATTTTCCCCGGGTAACACGATTTCCGGTTTCGGATCGAACGATATTGTAACGTATACCCTATACAAAGAAATTTAATATGGAGTCGGAACCGGATTTTTCCTCCCCTTCCTTCTCACTTCAAAGATTTTTAGGTTAGGAAGGGGATGGTGCAGATGTTTGAAAAAGAGCACTTTTACCAAGGAGGTTTGCCTGGCCTGGTCCAAATAGAGGACGGTCAAAAGGCAGACTAGCTTATGTCGAAATTTTGGCAGGAAAGCTATGGGCAAGTATAATCGAATGCCCACCTTTGCCTAGCATATTCACTATAGTGCTTTGTTCTAGTTCTGTGAACTAATGCAAATTCTTCCCATGGCAACTGCAAGTGCGTTATGTAAATAACCATAAAATGAAAATCTCGTTTCATATTACTACGATTCATTCTGCACTCTTACATGGATCAAATTATCATTGACGGACTTCGTGTTCATTATTTTCCTCATTCCCCGTGTGTAAGGACATTAAATCATGAAGCTACAACACGGTGACTGAATATTGCTTTTTTCCGTGAAATTTTCGGCTAATATTCTAATTCTGGACCCTGTTATAATTTATTTTTTTTATTTTGAAAGCATGTGAGACGGTTCGGGAATTTTTGGACTGCCTGTCCATGGAGGACTGCACCTGGAAAGGAACCCCACAAGTACCTTGTATTAAAGTTTTGAATACGACTACCATGTCGCCGACCACAACAGCGAAGTAAACTCTAGTGTTTCTGTAACTTAGAGCGTATTACAGTATCATTCTAATTTGTTGGCAATCCATTATGTTTTGTAGACATTGCACGCAGATTCCGGCAATTGTAAACAACAACTACTATTATGGATTTTCTGGAAGTCTCTGGTTGATGTTGGGGCAGGGGTTAATCATCCTTTTTCTGCTGGGGGTTGCGGCCTTGATCTACAAGTTGTTGAAAAATAGCTGTCTCAGCAGAAGAGAATGGGGCGTATGGTCACGTGGTAGTGGGGTTCGGTCCACTCGTTCAAGGGACGTGGACTTAATTAATATGTAGATTTATTTTGTATTATTGTTTCAACATAAGAATCTTATTTCTTATAGATATCTTATATCTTAAACATATTCTTTATTGTTGTGGACCAAAAGCAATTGTGGGCTTAATGAGAATAAATTTACAATAAAAGTTAATTGAAAAGATGAGTTGGTATCCATGCCGGTGTAGTTTTCTTATATCTTAAACATATTCTTTATTGTTGTGGACCAAAAGCAATTGTGGGCTTAATGAGAATAAATTTACAATAAAAGTTAATTGAAAAGATGAGTTGGTATCCATGCCGGTGTAGGTTAGATCAATTTAATGAAAAATAATTTTTGCCACAGGGATAAGCTCAGGTTTTTATACAATAAGCAGTTGCCTGGGACCTTTCGGCTGACTAATCTGTTTACGCCGAAATATTTTTACGCACATCTTTTGTGGGTTAAACCAATTTTTATTCAGTGGAGTTGAGACATTCACTAGCAGTCCAGTTTATTTAACTTGCCTGCCCTCACCTTTGGAAAGCTGTTTAGACTGGAAAAATAATACACCCTCTGAGTTTCTTGTCGATGAGCAGTGGCTACGATAAACACAGTCGAAATGATGGAGGCTGGCATCATCTTCAGGCCCTACTTTCGGTTCCAAGCAGATAATGTTGTCACTTGACATAATGCTTTGATCGGCCCTCAAATCATTAGCAGTAGATCTAAATGAAGTGACGTTTTGCACAAATTTTTTTTGCCGTTTACAGCTAATTCTTGAAAGAATTTAGTTGCAAATTGAACTGGCTCAGATCTTAAACGTTCTGTTTCTACACAAACAGGATCGACATCCGAACGTGGCGGCAAATTCTTAAATTTGCCTTCAATAAACAGTCCTTTAAGACTTGTGGCGCGACTTAATCCGACGTACAATAAGTCTCTTTCGTTTGCTCGCTTCTTTTTGGGTAATGTTACCACTACGGTTTTAATAGATGAGCCTTGTGACTTGTGTATGGTCATTCCATTTGCTGCCACTAATGGAATGTGTTCACGAATTATTTTGAGGTTTTGACGATGATTTGAGCCGTCAGCATTGATCTCGCGTTCTGGTCTTTCAATTGGTATCCAGTGGAATCCTCTTCCTTCTTTTTCATAAAGATTCCTGAGCCTTTCTTTGGCTTTAACGCCTACCATTGGGTTATTGAAGTTTAGCCATGCTCTTTGTGGCACACGCTGATAAGTGGCTGTCGTAGTGCCGTAGTCTATTGACATTAGCAACCCAGTTGCACCGTTAAAAAGTCCGGTCTGTTCATCATCCGTAATCAAAATTGGATGTAATTATAAGTTGAAGTATTGCTATTGTGCGTATCCGGATTACAAACCCAGGCGACATTCGCCCAGGTAACTGAGCCAGAGGACCACTTGCCCAGATGCTACTCACACCCTATCTTACTCGCCCATATCAAATCCAGTCGCAGTCGCCCAGATGACAGAATATACTTTACTCTCCCAGACAAAATTGGCCCGAGGACCTCACCCGGGTCTAACTGACCCAGGTTAAATCAAACCCAAACTCACCCAGCCTACTCAGAGACCAGCTAAGGTAAATCTGAGTTTCTGCTGTATGCAAAGCAATTGGGAAATTGATAGAAATGACTAGCAAAAGAACACATTATATCGGTACTGTATTGTTCATCCTCTATAAAATTCTAAAAAATTCTTGATCCTAATTTGCAGTAATGTGTGAGTTATTTTGCATTCAAGCTTTGTCTTGGCTGTATTCACGGTGGTGTTTGAATATTCCGAAACAAGGATGAAACTTATGCTGGCGACTCTACCAGTCATTGGACTTCACTCAATGATTACTTGTGCTAGTCGCTGCCATAAGTCTCCAATATGAAATTCTTTGCGTACACCACAAATTCAGATTGACCTTAGATTGTCTCTGAGTAGGCTGGGTGGATGTGGGCAGGATGTAACTCGGGTCAGTAGTACACGAGTGGCCCTCTGGTCTAATTTGGTCTGGGTATGTAAAATAGGGCGTGATTGTCACCTGGGCGACTGGTCCTCTGGGTCAATTTGGCCTCGCCGAGTAATAAAGGGAGTGAGTTGCATCTTGGCGAGTGGTTCTCTGGGTCAGTTACCTGATCGAATGTTACCTGGGCGCGTAACCCCAGACCTGTTATTGTGTTTACCAACGCTACGTGTACAATTATCTCTACGTCAATGTTCGTACTGACGAAGTACATAGCACCAATTTGAAGATTGACTTCGTACCGAAGCCTTGATGAACATTAAGATTTTTCGCAAAATCGAGCACCGTTTTCTTTTGATTAGAACTTGCCGGTCCTACATTTATGAAAAACAAATCGTGACCAGTTAATTCACTCAATTAACTTTCACAGAGCTGACACCAATGAAATCACCTTTAATCACATCATGCGCAGTTGAAATTGCACCCTGCGTTTCGAGTTGTTTATGCATTTTCTTGTTGAATTCCTCGCATTCAATATTTGTAAGAAATAGATTTATAGCTGTTTCGGGAGCATGTAAATTAGAGTTCACTTCACGGGAGTTCAAAAGAGCATTATCCTCTGGCTCTAAGTAACCCGATCCAAGGTTGCTGATAGCTTTGTAGAATTGTTTGTCCCCTTTCTGTCTCATAATTTCGTCCAGCTCATGCAATTTGAAATTTTCCCACAAATGGCTACCCTTCAGCTCTGCTATGGGCAAATACGGAGGAGGTTTGAAGATGTAGGCACCGCCGACAGCAGGCAATTGCCTGAAATCACCGACAACGATAATCGCTATGTTGCCAAAGTCAGCTTCAGTGCCGAAGATCTGTCGCAACCTAGAGTCGATTTGATATAACTGGTTCGAGCTAACCATGCTGACTTCATCTATTATAATGAGCCGCACGTTTTTTAATCTTGTAAATATTGTTGTGATGGTACTGTTGTCCAAATGGTAATCGAAAGCTGTAGTGAAGTGTCCTGATGCATTAAACGCAGCTTTACCAGTTGGAGCACACACAAGTACGCGAAGATTATCTGGACTACCGTTGACCTATTTTGAACATTTGATCAACTGCAGTAATCGTTTGTCTTCACAACGCCAGCCCCACCCGAGAAAAAGTAATAAAACGGCTTTTTGGAAGTCTTCAACCAGAACAAAGCGTGTAGCACAAACTTTCTTTGTCACTCGTTTAGGGTACGCATGCTATTTCGGAAGTCATCTTCGTTTATCAATCTCACGGGTAGAAACTTTTCAATCACTCGTGTTCTCAAAGTTTGTCTCTCTTCATTGAATTCGTTGACGTCGAAGCTGTCGTTGTCCTGTAGCTGGAATTCATTCTCAATAATTTTATCTTCATCTCGTTCCCACTGGAAACGATTGTGTACAAATTCTGTCCAAAGTTGGCCTGTCCAAACCGTTGTACACCGGCTGAGTACAACCGGACAGAAATATTTCGCACAAAGCGTTGTGCCGGGCTAATAAACTAAAGTCTTTTTGCCGACTTTTCGTGCACAATCCGCTGTACAAGAAAATTTTCCTTAAGCATTTCGGACACGCACAGTGCACTTTTGGGCAAAATTAAATGCACAAATACATCTTGTACAGCCGTTTGTACAAGAAAAGAGGGGCGTAAGGATTTACTCGCATTTACGCAAAGATTTTCAGATCGTATTTGTCCATAATTGTTGTAATTAAATCATCTGTATATTTCATCCACTTTTGGTGAAAAATTGATTCATTCATGTTACTTCAAGGTGAATTTATGGGCATTTCGAAACTGAAGACGATGATTAAATAAAACCTTTTAAAAAAGGCAGATTTTAGCAGCAATAATACTAAAGTTACAGTTATGGTTTGTCTTGTTGTGGGATGAGATATACAGAGTTGTAGTTGTTCGCCATCTTCAACGAAGGAATGCACCATAGTAACATAGTAAGTAATTAATTATGATTGAATAAACAGTGATCTACTCTAATTTAAAATTTTAAAAATTCCGTAATTGCCTGCATTACATATTACATGATCTCGTTATCAACAATGATACGAGATTTTACGTATACTGTGTAGACGGACACGGTACATAGGTCTGTAACTTTTCCCTCTTTTAACAATAAGGGAGCGGTGGCGTAAGTGGTAAGGTGAGGGATTGAAGTACATTGTTCGTATGTAGGAGCATTCAGAATTAGGGCAGTGCGGGGAAGGACGGCTGTTCGAATCAGTGAGCGGGGTAACACTTTAATTTTTGCCTTTTCCAAAGCAATGTACAACCTATGTACAACTATGGACATAAGTGCGGGCGGCAAGCCGCCGCTCTGTGTCCAAACGGTTGTACATGGCGAGATGTACTCAACCCTTTATGCAAGAAAATCGGCCAAAGTCGTACACATTCTGTTGTACACAGCGATGTACACGCGCTGGACACAATCGTTTCCAATGGGTTCACTCATTCTATCTACCAAGTTAACCAGCTCTTTGTAATCAATATCTTGATCGTATTCAATTAAGCTCCTGTTTGATATTCGTTCATCTAAATTACTCCCCATTTGCTGTAAGCGAGCAATATCCACTTTGCACACTTGCAATATGACTGATTAAGTCAATATTTAACACTTTTTGAACATTTCAGCGCGTTCAGAGCCAAAACGCAAAATATGAATTTTTCGCCCATATGGGTTAAACCACAATGGCCAATGGCACAACAGCCAAATGGGGAGTCAGTTTTTACGATTTCTTCAAACATGACTCGAAATGAAAAACTGGGATTTTATTATGGGATCTAACATGAGATTTTGAAGTGAAGACGTAGCCCCACCCGCCTTTGGTACGTGAGTGATGAAAACTTTGAGGGCCTGTAACTTGGGCAAACCTGAATTTCCGCACCTAGAGTTTCACATTGTTAATCTTCCTAGGGGACCTCTCGATCGCGCATAGTCGCCCATTTGTGCTTTGGTGACAGTTGGGGGATTGCTCTTATGAGTCCAACTTAAGTCCACAGGATTCCACGGTAGGTCTGGAGGTAGATCAATAAGTTCATAATGAGGATACCAACAAAATAATTTTTAGATCATAGGATTCCGAAAATACAAATTTGGTAATTTTTGGGCATAGACGGATGTTGTACAAGAACTACTAGCTCAGGATGGGCGAAATGTTCACTACGATGATCCTGAGGCACAAAACGTCATGAATCGTACTTACACAAAGTTGCCCATGCCAACCGCTACATTAGACGTCAATGTGACCAATGTAAAGTTTTCATAAACAAGCTCCCGAAATGGTTGATTAAAAGCAAATTTAACCCTTAGATCCAAGGAGATGCTGTATTGCCACTTGTAAATCTTGGCAAGCTAATGACTAACGAAGATGACGTCTACGGCGAGTATATTGACAACGATAAATGAGGAATACGTCAAATTTAATACAACATATACTCATTTGTTTGGCATGGAGTCCGACGAAGAAGACGTTTATGTAGACGAGGTACAACAAAGTGGAAGCGTTATCATTACTATAACATAACGCCAGGGGTATATCACATGACATTTAAAACATAAATATGAAAATTTTACCATAGGAAAGAGATTCCGTCTGCTACGTTGGTGACCCTGAAGTCATCAATGGTTATCTACCTGTTGAACGTGCAAATGATGCATTACGAAAAGAAATTCAGTTGACATCACGAGTAGAGAAGCAACAGATTCGAGACGCCAGCTTAAGTCCCTCGACTTGTTATGAGAATTAAGCGAGGTTTCCATCATTAATATCACATTCACATTTTTAGTTCCCATCTGTCTTTGAAATCCGGATTACTCGAGCCGAATGGACTGCTCATTTCCATGCCAGCGGAGGCAAACTTCGTGTTCGAAATTTTGGGGACTTGTTTCGAAAATATTTAAGTCCGCACTTTCCTAAATGTCCATTAGTGGGTAAATACCACCAAGGTTCACGACGGACCGTTTGCATACTTTTCCGGTAAAACGTCCTGTCCTGCTCCAGAGTGCGTCGACCTGCGCCTTGGTTGTTCACAGAAATCTTACACAAAAACTAATGAAGATGTGGAAGTCACTGTCCAGTGAGTAGTGTTTGGTACACATGATTTTTTCCCGTGTCTAAATTTTGATAATAATAATTAACGATGGAGTTTGTACGATTTTAGGTGAAAGAGACCATTTACGTAGCATCCCGACGGCTGGCAGTATACGTCTCCTTTCAAACGGGAAGAGCGCAAGTGTGCGAAATCCGCTCTCCGAACATGTCAGGCGGCTCCTTATGCAACAAAAGTTCACCGAGATGCCAACTTTGCACAGGTTCTCGAAGGAAACATGACATAGTTACGAAAACGGAACATTTTCAGAGAGGCTCTTTACCTCGCACGTCATCATTCCGACCACCTTAAAGCTGTAGCAAATGTGTAGATATTTACTTTACTGTTGACAGGCTAAATTGGACAATGAATTCAACCGCGATACTATCGAAGACATAAAATGGCGCATTGCAGCGGAAAAGGCAAATGGATACATTTACATATGATCTTTTTCTGTGCTTTGGCTACGAATTTTTTCGTTCTTGGGGGACTCTTTCAAGATACTGGAGCTCATGCGCCTGATTCACCACCATGTAGTGATGCATTTCGATGCGATAGGAACGTTGGTTTCCAAGATCGCTCCAGAAATTGTCGGTGAGGGTCCCATATACGTTCAATCTTTGGTAGTTAAGAATCCTGAACCAGACATTCCATCGGTTGCGTTAGCTGAATAAGCATAATCCCAATTCAATATCTTCAGCTCTGGACGCAGTCTTCTTCTTGGAACAGTACGAATAAAAGTGGTTAAATTTTTTACAGTACGCATTTAGCCTTGTCGTCTTACTTTACATTTCTTTCAGGGCTTCCCAACATCTTCACTCAACGGCCGACAAAGTGTTTCATCGCTTCGAAACAGACTTTTCCCCGGCTACGATTATAACGCAGTCCTCAGCTCGACAATATCAACCAATCTGCCGGATTATCTGGATCGATGTTGGGAAGTTCTGTTCCACGGCCGCAAATCTTACAATCTCAACCTCCATGTTTGCAGGGCTCATGTTGTGCTCAAAACTATGACAAATAAGCTGCACGAATGTTATCGGGGAAAGGTTTGACAGTCTCGGTGATGAAAATGCTGGAAGATTTACTTTATCAGTACCTAATTTCTAAATCCATGGAATGTGCGGTCTATAAATTCAAAAATCTCGTAATGACCGTTATTATTCGCAAGTGACTACAATTTACACCAATTTATCCTCAAGAACATAAGCAAACTACGCCGCCGGTGAGAACTTCTTGTTTCACAAACTTCATTCAGTATTAGAATAACGACGATTTTTATAAGAATAACGACGATTACACCTAATAATTGGAGCTATTAAATGTTTTTTTGCAGACAATTGCCGTGAGTTGCTGCAATTTCATACTTGAACTGTTGAAAGAAAAACGAATGTGACACCGGAGGGTACCCCAAACAAATTTAGAAACTCAGGATTTAATTATAACCTCCTTGTTAACTTACTTCCATTTACTCCGCTGATTACACGAATTATGTTCAATTCCACCAAAGACTAGTAGTGTGGTATCGCAACATCAAAGTCGACGAATATGGTAAAGAAGGTAGGCAAAAACTGGGACGTTACATTCAGGCAAGCAAGGAAATGCTGAAAGGTTCGGAAATTTACTTAAGCATGCATGAAATTACTGACGTTTATGACAACACCAATAACGTATTGTCACTCACCTCAAGTCGACTGGCCGAGTTTAAGGAAAGATTTCTTCTTCACTACCGACACAGATTCCGAAAAATTGACAGCAAGAATGATCACTTAATAACCAACTCGTCGGCACATATCACAAATACAACTAGTCAACCCAAAGTACCCTCAGAAATTGTGGAAACGTGGGGGAAGAAGGAAAGTACTCGGATTTATCTCGTTTGTCACCTGAAAATCCTATCTCGGAAGTTATTCGCGTTCCATAAGGAACTGCTTCAATATTGAAGGGGTGCCAAATTTTTGGGAACACATGTTCAATAGACAACACAATGGCAATTATAACATTCTTAGTGACCAAATTATCATCTGTGAGGGAATGCCTTCTCACACTACAGAACGATGGAAAACAATTTGCCTCATTACGTTTAAAAGAAGTAGGAATGATCCAGAAACGCAAATTCAATGAAGCCAAAACGACGTGGTTTACTGAAAGAATGAAGCATAATCTGGAATCACAAGTCGACCTTTTCTGGCCCGAAGACGAGAACAGCATTTGGCTACTGAAGCCAGTTCTAAATAACTATTAATACCTCAGGGACTGCCCGTCACATGGTACTATGCAACGAGAAAGAACAAGCTTGTTGCGAATCCTTGTAAATACTGTGAAGGAGATTCTGCAATCCATTCCACTTGTGAAGCACAGAAGCATGATGAAGTGTGAACGATTCAGTCATGTACCCTGTGACGAGCAATTTATTGAGTCTGTTGAACTTGCCACTACACATCCGCCGTTCAATATAATTACACCGCCAACCCCAGTTCATGCAACTGAGAAGCAAGAACTAGAAGAGATACCACAGGAAGCAGATTTGGAATCAAACATACCACCTGGTCGCGTGCACATTCTGACGCCACAATCACTTCTTTGTCAGCTTCTACTACAACCAAGGATGGTATGTATGAGACGGACTTAGCACCCAAATCCAGATCAATTAATCATCTAGGTTACTTCATAAACCGAAAGTAGTCTCCAGTACGGCGATGCTCCGCGTGTCCGCGTGGCGGGCATCGACGAAAAATTGGCGTAACGAATGCAAGATTTGAAAAAATCAAATTTTGAAATTTACGACAGTTTTTTATGTTGCTCGACTAGTTTATGTTTCGGTGGCGATAATTAATATGAAAATGGTTGTTTGGTCAACTATTGCCATCAAAATGACCTCAAGAACAAGGGCAGGGGTGACAAAAGTCGATAAGCTGCTTTGGTACGCCGTCCTCTATTCATTGGTCCACACCACATTTTAAAATTCTTTAGGGTTCGTCAGTCATCCATCGAAGAAGTATTTGTCCGGACGGAATGACAGGACCAAAACTATAAAGTAACCTAGAAGCTGCTTAATAAAACGATTTTTAACACAAGCGTGAATGGATATAGTGACCAGACTTTCCGAATCAAAAATCAACATCAATTTTTAGCCGACGGCTAAAATTCGAGGCAAAATCGGATGAAAACGCGCATTTGTACCTAAATTAAATTCATTTCAAGGCGGAACTATAGTCGGTAACTGGCCTGGCCCCGACCAGCTGAAAGTTCAATTCCCTACTTACATGCTTTCAAAGAAAATTTGCTGTACTCCGGTTTGTTGCGAGGACGGAACAGTAATTCTGTGCCAAACGATGAAGCACTGAATGTAACTGATTTTTACAAAGGATTTATACGCCCTGAAGGTTGTCTTTAGTGTATTGAAATATTTTCAACCCTACGAATCCATACAAAACGCTAATGAATTAACATTTCCCATCGGTTTTTAAGTAGTGCCGAGGTTATTAAGTAGCCTCTAGGTTACTTTATAGTTTTGATTCTGTCCGTCCGTCATTCCGTCCGAACAAATCCTTGTTCGGACGATAACTCGCGAACCCTTACGAACATGGACATGAGGTATGGACCTATGGATAGGGGACGGCGTACCAAAGAAGTGTATAGATTTGGGTCACAACCGGTACAGTCCTTCCGGTCGTAAAAGTGACATTAATTGACAACACCCCTCATTTTGTCATCAGTCGAGTACGATTGCTACAGAAACTCACACATGCTGTTTTTAGAATATGAAACAAATTTCGGAAAAGTCAAGTTGGATTTGCATATTATGTTTTTTGGTTTCATGGATAACCTCTAATTCTACAGCTTGTTTTTAAGAAGCCTAGCAATGGGACCAAGATTATAGATAAGCATAGAAAGGCACTCACAGAGAAATATTAACGTAGTCCAAGTTCACGATTCAGAGTTCATCAGGATTTTTCCAATTCATTGCTGCTATTATAATTTCAAATCAAAATTAGAACGCGATTCAGAATCTCGATTCAAAGCTCAACCAATTAAAAAACTGGATTCGGAATCCCGATTCAAAGTTCAGCCAATGTGAAAACGCGATTCGGAATCCAAATTCAAAGTTCAGCTGCTTAGAAAACTAGATTCAGAATTGAAGAAGTTCGATACATCGAAAAACAGAATTCAGAATTTCGATTCATAGTTCAGTCAGTAAAAATACGCGATTCAAAATTTCGATTCAAACAGTCAAAATCAATTCACCCGCAAGTATTAAGGCGACCCAAAAACTCGATTTATTCATCTGTATATTGGCCCTTGTAGCTTGTTGATGCTTTACTCAAGTGTGCATAGCTGTAAATTTAAATTGAATCATTAAAATACTATTGTTTCCATTCTTTAAATTGAAAGATGCATGAAAACTGGAACTCGGCTATTAGCGCTGAACCATGGGGGCAGAAATGTAAACGCGAGTAGTAATAGAACTGAGGGGTTCGGGTGAGTTGCATCTGTCGCAAGGTCGTTGACAGGTGGGTGACAGGTGACCTTGAAGGGGCCAGGAGGAAGAAAATGCCGGTGCCTGAAGAAGATTCCACGGATGCCTTTCTTTAACGCTTCTTTAACCCTTTTCTAAACATTTTTAACCCTTTTCTAACCCATTATTTAACCCTTTTTTAAAAATATTATTATGCATTTTAGGGGATCGACGAACCTGGATGCTCGAAGGATGGCATCCATTATCCATGTAAACCAGATGGATGTCCGAAAAACTTCCAATTGAATGGAAACATGATACGACATTCTCGTAAAGACCACAAAAAAACTCTCCCATCATGTTGTTTCTGTAAGGCATAGTACGCCGATTCAATTTTGAAACGACAAGAGCGCACCTGTCAGGCACATTAAGTAAATTTATGGTGTATTAGACTGAAAAAGATATGTTCCCGAAAACCAGTGTAGAAATTGACGTATTCTTATGTCAGTAGGTTTGAAATTCCACAATCAACG
>WJFA01003653.1:0-12340 GCA_009870155.1 Pseudobourletiella spinata | reverse complement strand
GCCCGGAGCCGATCCAACTTATACAGTATACACCTACCTTACCATCCTATTGAGACAGCGCTGAAAACGCTACACATGCCATTCTAATGTCTCCTACACAGGCTGTGGGTTTTTCTCGGAATTCGACTTCGTTACTTGTAACTACAACTCCCGTAATGACTGACAAATTTTGAAAAGTACCAGGGGAGTTGTGGGAGTCCAGGCAGGTGAGGTAGTATGGAAACTCGGCTTGAATACGCCGTGGAATGACCAATTCCGCAGGATTCACCTGAGAGATCATGAAGCAGAAGTAGAACACTACACAATAGGACTGTCGGCTCTGTTTATATCATGACAATGATTTTGGAAGTACTCTGACCTGGTAGACGCCGGCAGTGGAAAGAGCCGACTGGAGCAGTAAAAATAGAGCGAGAAATGTTTTTTTGTCCATTCCCGTATTGTAGTAGTAGCTTCTATTTAGTAACATCTTGAGCCAACAGCAGTCACCAACGCATCTTCCAACTCTAGGTGTTGTCGCAGGTGTGCGAAGTGGATGGATCTGGATAATGGAAGAAGCAGGAGGTTTATTCAACGCAGTAAACACGAGTTAATAATAGTGATTAACAAATTACGGAATAAATTAATGCCAAAATACTATCAGTGACCAAAGCGGTGTCCACAGTCTAATCACTACATGGATGGTTAGTATTCGCTACTCACTCTGTAAAGGTATTATTCCCGAAAGACACTGTCCTGATTCAGGGAAAGCCAAAATTTGAGAGGTAGACAATGGGCAGCTGTTTGACTTCACTAATAAATTATTCAGCACCTAAGCCGGCAGGAGTAAAGCTCCAAGACCCCATGTGTGGCATAATGTTACTTGTTAGGAGAGGAATGTGTTGGCACGAACCAATCTGCACTTACACGAACCATCTGTTTTTATATAGCCGCTGCAGAAATACTCACAGATGCTGACACGTCAAAGAAGAAATTCTGACCGTCCAACATGTTCCGCAGCAACCCAGCACGAATGCGCTGAAAGCTGAAGCCAACAGAAATCTGCATTCTAAGAAAAACAATGAAATGGACCACTACTAACTAACAAGGGAACTTTTTAACATGTCACCGAAGCATAAGTCAATGTTCATGCGCGTTCCAGAGCTCCACCAGCGAGATCAACAATGGCCAATTCAGAGTTATGGTTCCTCGAACTTTTCATCACTGGTTACCACAGCAGGGGTACATCTTCACTTAAAAACCACGTGTTAAGTCCTATATTGATTTTTGGAAGGTGTTCTACTTCATTAATAATTGATTGCGAACTTAAGCTGGCAAGAACACAGCTCCAAGATACCCTGTGTAGCTCAATGTTACGTTTGTTCGGGCAGGCGCGTTTTGTACAACATGAACAATCTTTTTACACATAGCCGCCATGGAAATTCCCGCAGTTGCTGACACGTCAAAAACGAAATCCTGACTCCAAGTTGTCCCGTAGCAATCCAGCAAGGATGTTACACGGCCAATAGAAATCTGCATTCTAATACAAGCGACGACAGGACCACTCCTAATCACGATTTCTCACGGATTGGTTAATTTGCTAAACATCACTCGATCCGTTCCTACTCGTGAGAGACAATAACTCTGTTTAACCATACGTTTTCGACCGGACGCTTACCAAAGGAATAATTTTGCTGTGACGATCCTAGCTTAAAATATCCAGGCTGCAGATATTCGAGTAGGCACAATATAGTATTTATAAATTATATAGCACGATAATAGAAATCAATGTTACTAGATATCTTGGGTTTCCAGAGAACTTTGTACTTATATGGTGGCCCTCAGACCCAGTGCCACCATAAAAATCTGTCATACCTTAATTTCAGTTAAAACACGGAAACTGGTAATAGCAAGTCCGTTCATCACCGCACACATTATGTTCTCCTTATATTTCTTACTTATTACTGTTTTATGAATTGCTTACTGAAATTTTTTTGGAACGGAAAATACTTCACACGAAAAAGTACTGAAACAATCAATTCAAATGGATACACTCCCACTCTGACCGCCGATTTGTTCCTCCAGCTGAGCAAATGTTGGCAAATTTTAAAATCAAAAATGACCAAATGACTCTAACTACAGACTACACATAGTCACATCGCCATAGTACATACAATCTATTTTTAAATAGCTAATTAACATATGTGCCGGCTGTAGGAAACTTAGCTCCAGAATTACCAAAACAGGGAGCCACCAATGAGGGCGAGAGTTTAAGTGCTAGATATTTTGTGCATCAAATTCGAGATGCTTTTTCTCGCACATCTGCCTACTGTATTCGTAAATAGGGTTTAATATAAAATCTCAGCTATCCATGCGAAGCCTACCCATTGAAAAGTCTCCAAATGGCCGTTATATCATCCACAGGAAATGCCACGAGAACCACTCAGTATTTAAAGATAGTAATGACGTGACTAGTCCATGATCACAGAATGCGCCACCGCAGCACTGAGGAACTTTAGAACTAAGTATGATGCATATTCAATAATCTTAGTCCAAAATAGTCCCAAAGATTGACTTCACACGTTCGTCGGAGCACAGGCCCACATGTGAGAGACCATCGTGTGATGCACGACTTTATCATCAACAGCCTCACACAATAGCGTATCCCGTACGTTGTGACACAGTCAAGGCCTGTATGCGTCTGATTAGAGATTGGTAAATCATATGAAGCATGCAATATCCACGCATTTCCCAATTTTTACACAGTTGGATATAAGAGTTTGATACAGCTAACTTCCGTATTTTTAGCCACGGGGGTGGCTCTTAGCAGCCCACTAAATCGCTCATTCCTACTGGTCGTAAATGAAGTCATATCGTGATGAAACCTACATCAAAATGGCTGAAATAGTCTAGAAAACGGTATTTTGAAAGTTTCATGCCCGTAGATTATGTAGCTAATAAGGGGCATAAAAACGAGAAACTGGAGTTGCAGTAGTAGTATAGAAAAGATAACGTCTTGGGCGTATTGCATGAGTTGGGAGACCAAGCATGCGTAAGGACCGAAAGACTGGCTCCGTTCATAAATAGTGATGAGAATGTGAAATTGAACAAAGCACAACTCCGTTAAAAAGTGTGCGCACAATGCGACCCCTTTGGTGCTATTATAGGCACAACGCTGTTATGCAGGTAACTCCCACGCATTTTTGTGTTCCGGTTGTTTTAACACATCAAAGTGTTACATTGTCGTTTGCGGCGTTTTTTAAAACGACGATATGACCAAGGGGTTTGAACTTAACCCGAAGTCTGAGAAAATCCAAAACGTGTCATTAAAAGCGCTCTGTAAATTCAAGTGCATACAATAATTTAGTAATAAGTCATGATTTTCCATAAAAACGGTTATAGAAATCCGGTCTCTAAATACGAATACTGGTATTAGAAGCTAGATGCGATACAAAACAAATGCATAGCATCAGAAGGATGATAAGAATACTATGCATAAAACGAATGTCGCATCAACACCAAATCACATTCAGCTGATACAGTCCGTAGACGCGGCTATTGCAGGTATGTGGGCGTCTTTATGCAAAAATTTAAAAATACATGAATATTACTATACTTTGTGTCAACCAATGACCACCTGAACAGTGGTACTAAAGGTTATTTCCAAAAATATTGGCCAACAGGAACCTTGGAGTCCCAAAGATTTTTGGAATATGAAGAAATTTTGCAAAGTTTGTGCTAACGGTTTCTTCTCCGTTGTGATATTTTGTGAATATATATATATTCACTGTGGTTGTATCTGCTTAACATCACTAAATTTGTTTCAACACAAGAATTACACAGCCGTAAATGCATTAGATGTGAAACAAATTATGGAAGCATCCGCAAAAACAACGATGCGAATGCGAACACGTATTGAATCATTTATGTGTCATCTTCACACAGAGAACGGCGGTATTCTATGAGTTTCCGAGTCTTTATCACCTCAAGTATGGATATGGTAAGCCCTAGTGCTGACGAATAATTAACAGGTTAAATCTTGTACACGTTTCACAATTTTCTTTTTTGAGCAAATTCTGATGAGATTGCATGTTGCGGTGAAAATTACTTGGCCCGAAAAGAGTTGATGTACTAGAAAAAGGTAAACTTAAGTTATGAGTAAACGTCCAAGTGCGTATAACCTGCAAGAACGACGCCAATTTTCACGATTTTATGAAAACTTGCTCGAAATTAAAAACGGGGACATCCTCATGGAGTTAAACATGTAATTATCTAGTCAAGACGTACTCTGCCCTTTGCTGGTGCCTAGGTGAAAACAAATTGGAGGACTTCTAACTCTCGGTCGAAATCGGACTTCCGCACGTAGGATTTTGCCATTATTTGTAATCTGGAATCATAACTAATTTGTGCGCTACCATTTTATTCATCTGTGCAACAACGCGAGAAAACATCCTCTGTACTTCTTTGAGATTTAAAATAGCTGTGACGAAGGTACATTAAGCATAACTTAAAACCTCGATGAAAGAAGTAGTTGCTGTCAGCTGCATCCGGAAACACAAAATCAGCTCTTCGGACTAACTGGTTTCAAATTCATTGATGATTAAAACATGCTTTATATTACATGTGCCATTATGTACACTCTCAATCTGTTCGTGATATGTTCCGCATAAAACGCCGAGATAAAGCAGGCCCACTTCGTGAATTACACTTGTTATTAACATTCATTCATAAATTAAATTTATCATTACAGCACGGACACAGGAGTGCTAGGAAACATTTTACATGTTTTCCAGACACCTGCTAGAATCTAACGCTGTTAGGTAGCAATGATAATTCATTAGAGGAAAACTTTAGTTTGGCGATGATCAATCTATTTCTGAGTTAACTTTAGTTAATTTTATTAGAGAGTTGGCTTGGACAGCTGCAGATGGCATAGGTTATTAAGCCGGGTTTCCAGATTTTTAGACAGTATGACAATATTTCAGGTAATGCGTTTCCTTTTCATGACACAAGTAGCAGCCCTGTAAACCGCGCATGCTCTGTATTGTCAATGCGTAGGTAAGATACTTACCAGACTACGTCCAAAAATGATCTTTGCTAAATCCACAGGAAATAATCGTAAAAAACGTTATTGTTCGTATAAATGTGGCATCTGGCCCATGGTGTATGAGGTAGAAATCTCTTATCCATGCACAAAATTAGTGCTACGAAGACTGAAATTTTTTGATTTGAAACGTTTAAATATCAGCATAGTACCAAATGTGTAAAATTTCCATCGCTATAACTTATTAATCAGATTTTACGTCAAAAATAAAGCTTTTTGTTGTAGTAATTATAAGTGGACTCCAGCAAAGAAACGAAACTACAAATTTACGAAGATTATCGTCAGATTCTTACAAGAATATCTCTCAGTTGCGCACACTTGTCGATTTATGCGCTGCTAACCGTTCTCTAGATGCAGTGATCGATGTCAGTTTAAAAAAATACGTGACAGCGCTTCATATCCAGTGTTTTTCAAGCCTTGGGACAAAAGCGTTCTTTAAGTGAAACATCAAATATTTGATTTCGCTTGAATATAGAAGCTAACGACATTCTTCTCCTTCTTTCATTAAGTAGTTTAAAATGACTCTATGGTATGTTAATACTTCAGAATGCTTTAGTACGCCGTCTGAATGGATGAAAAATGCAAATTTACTGATCCATTTTTTACAACAACAGAATATCAAACGAATTGTTGAATATCTTAATTTAAAATACTTTGTAGTCACCTGTATTCCATATTACGTTGGAGCACGAGTTGTCATAGAATAAGTGCCCGAAAGTACTGGAACGGAATTTTCTTTATTCTAGCGGCTCAAAAGCATAAAAGCTACTTTAAATAAATAATTAAAAGGCAATATAGTGCTTTTGAACATAAAGTGACACTATGGATACCTTGATACTTACAGTAAGAGATGGTTTTAGAGGTATGTTATTTCTAATAATCATTGGTGTGCACATTACAATCTTAATTCCTTCTTTACACGAACTGTTTGAGCTGTCATGCTCAAATAGTAGAATCAAACACTGAAGTGACTATGAAAGGGAGACTCATAATCAATGACGTCTATGAAAAGTTTTAAACCCTAAATTTGAAAAATTAAATTATGGGTTAATGCGTAATAGATTTTTTTGAGGATGATAACGCAATTAATAACAGTGCCATAAACATATTTTGAGCAATTTGGAAGCAGCGACTACAAACCTTGTAATACTGTAAACACATCAAGAAAAAGATTGTAGGCATTAGGAACTTTCGGAAAAAGCAGAAAACAATTACACTAGATTGCAATTGCTGATGAAATATTTGTTAGTTTAAACTTGTTGTAAAGCCACCAAGGGGTGAGCCAAGCCACCAAAGAGCAACAAAATCGCACTCAGTTTCGTAATCAAAGGGTAAACAAAATCAACTTTCAATATTAAAGACTTGAGTAGAAATAAAAGCTGGTTCAGTATTTCATCCCACTCACCAAACATTACGTCTATGGTGTAATACATGAAGTGGCCAATAGGAATTCGAGCAGGCAGCAAGGCCTTTGATCGCTTTAATACCTCTACGCGCTCTTGGCGTGACATATTTTTAAGCATATTGCGTGGCTCTGTCTGGAGGTTACCTATTACGGCCTCCGATTCATTTTGTATAACCATTGCCTGTAATGAAACATCTGTTAAGGACCAGATCGCAATTACGCAAGCAAAAGAATAGAATACATAGAGAAACTTTGGTAGGTCTGTACTACGAATAGCTATATACAAAAATAATGTAATCAGCGCGCCTCCCTGGAACAAAAACTGAGTAATCATGTCAATCGCCCAAGCACAATATATTCTGTTGTAGGTTTGAAGTTTAACCATTAGTGTTTGAACCTCTTCACGATTTGCTAACGTGGTTATCTCCATATTGCTGCAATTAATATCAAAACATACCATCAAGTGTTGAAATTCCATCCAAGTTTTAGTATTTAAATTTGCGTACCTCAGCTTTGTTAAAAAAATTTTGTGAACTTCCAGGCCTATTAGATAAAATGCCATCGAAAAACACACAGGAACAAGATAAAAACAAGTCATTAACACCTCCAATGGACACACCATACATCTCAGAAGCAATTCTGACCCCGCAAAATCTGCTGGAATCAAACCGATGCTTCGAAGAGTTGGAAACATATACAGAGGTACATCTCGGAGATACATTGACGCACCGGCGGCAAAAACCCCAGTGAAGTACCCAATAAACGCAATTGCGATCACAAGTACTGAAGTTTTCATGCTATTTATTGGCAGAGGAGACACGCTGTCGTTGGATACACACGCTAGAACAGATGACCAACTTCTGAGAAGGTCAATTGCGTCTTCCCATTTGATCACACTATTTAAGGCGAATGTCCAACCCATTAACGAAATCATGAGGAGTGTGGCACCTACAACTGAATTGTAGTCAACGTATTCCTGGCCAACTATGAAAAATATTAACCTCAGTAATCTAAACAACAAATTTACTCCCAACAAGAAGATAGTACTGTAGTGAATTAGTAATCTTGGCAAAGAGATTCGTTTGTATTTTCCATTGCTTGTTCGTTTGAATGGAATAATGCCAAGAAATGTGCAACCATTTAGAAGTGCAAAGAAACACTTTACAGCGAATTCAGAAATCGCTTCCTTGGTGAGCCCGTAAGAGAGTAATAATACGAGCAGATTCCCTTCATGTGAGTTTAATTTAGATTTCCTGAATTTTTTTTTATTATTATGGACGTTTCGACGCTTAGAATTACCCCTTTTCATTGTCAGGACCGCAACAATTTTCCTTATACAAGCTGCCAAATTTGATTTACCGACACCGTAGCCTTCCTAACGCCAGTATAATTAAGTCAGCCAAGCTTTTTTAATAATGGGTGAATGTTCATGAAGTGCGCCTTCATATATGCTACGAATAAGCACTTTAGACACATTAACTACACTTTGCACACTAACACTTTGCTTGCATAATTAAAGCTGTTAAACACTTATTTTACTGGCAACCTCTGTTCCATTAGAAAAGCGTTGAAAATGATCAATGATAGTTTTAAAGCCAATGGTAAACGGGAAAGTCAAAGTATTTGGAAACTGAAGATTGCAGCTATTACGTGTAATATAGTTTCTGTAGAGTTAGCTTCTACTCTCTAAGCAAATGGTGGGACAGAGTTATATCAGGATTAGATGCTCTGCGAAAACATGTGCCCACATGGAAATTGCGCATAGCAAAGCATTCAAAACAAGGATGGCAACAACAAAGTGCGGAGCCCAGGATGCTGAATTACACGACTTTATGACCAACAGCCTTTAATTAGCTGACTTACAATTGCTAAAACGCGTAAATTCTTAGTTAATTTTATCTCAAGTGCTAGCGGCTAGCGGCCTGCCGTTAGCATGAGGTGCACGGAGCAAATTTCATGCAAAAGTACCCAGGGTTAAACATAGTATTCTTTCTCGCAACAGAACTATGACGAAGCTCAAACGACAGTCGACATACCAAATTTTGCCGCCTTATATCTTGCATATACTACATACAACGTCCATGACAACGTCCGTGAGAATACTTACGTGGTTTAAAATGAGAGTTTTAATTTTGTTGAAACTAATGCCTTAAAGATGTCAACCTGAAGTCAAGTTCCCAGGTAAAAATCCAGACGTATGATCCGTTTTCAATTCCTTTTTGGAGCGTATATTTTTGACCTATGGTCATGGGTCGAAACCAAATCAACCAAAATAATTTTAGCCACGTGTCCGACTCTCATGTGTTTGCCGTAAACTCTGCAATGGCTTAAAGCACCATAATGTTGCACCAAAAGAAAGCTAAGCTAACCAGGATGGCCCAATGGACCATTAAGTTATTTTTGAATTTGCCATCGTGTACAAAGAGAAGGTGAAGGGTAAGGTTACAAGCCACCCGCCATGCTGAAAGAAAATTGTTCCACAAGATTCTCTATAAAGTTTTGCATCTACGTGCCAGTTTTAACAAATTTTACGCTTAAAAAGGAGTAGAATATCCGGGTTAAATTTCATTATTTTGGTATTATTTAGAGTCGTGATTACTCACAGTACAATTTTTATACGCCTGTCTTTGAACTCATTGAAACGATGGAATTCTACAATCTTTTCTCCGGAGTAAACTTTAGATACGTTGGTAGCAACAAGAACTCCGGTATGCCGCAGCAAATTCAGCAAACTGCAACCTATGATAGGTGTGATCTCATGCCATGTAAATGCACCTCAACTTAAAAGTTTGACATCTTGAGTAGGGTCATCAAAAATGAGTTCGAATTAACGGCAGTCCACTTGGTTGACCCCTGTTCTTGTTCCCGGTTTCATCCAGAACAAAATATTTTAGTAGATTGTGAAATGTAAGTAGAGATTTCATGAGGTTGCTCACTGAAAAAGCAAAGAATTCAAAATCTGCTATTACAAGTTCATTGATGTGCTTTAAAACGTTAGATGCAAAATGGAAAGAAGGAAATTGATGCGGTCCCACCAGTGAGCCTAAATATTCACACGTCGTAGGCAATGTTGATGGAGGGAACAAGTCGGGTGGCAGTCCGTAGGATGGGGTCAGACTTTACATTATTGTCATTATTTACCGTTGGGTAATTACCTTAGAAAGTGAATCCATCAAATATACAAAATATTAAATTGAGTCACATTTTTAGTATATCACCACTTTAACTGAAGGTAAAGCACTAGGATCCAATGATACAGAAGTACGCATGAATAAAACCAATAACAAATAGGCACATAGCGAGGCTTCCTATTTATATTGGATATATTTTTTTCCGAAACACCCGTGGCATCAATAGCTTCTAATGCGGGTCCCCGACCTTCCTTATTAGAAATCTACATTATTTTCTTCCAACACCAAGTCGTAATTATTACGAGGACACCTGTAATATTTTATTTGAGGTTGGAGTCAGAACGTCATTGCACGATTTTGAAAGCTAGCTGTAATCACATTCGTAAACGATCTTAAGTTTTGGTGTTAGTTTTTCATAAAATTGGAATACGAATGCACAATGTAAAATGTAAACGTTGGAATTGCAAAAATCATTTGTTCAACGGGCGAAAGAGATAAGGGTTATTGAATGTGACGGGAAGGACATAAAGAGGACATGTAGAACTGTAAGTACTTGTCTGACATCCGTAGAGCATATATGTCGGTAGGTAGCCGTAGATATATAAACAGAATGGGAACCGTTTCCAGCGAAGGAAGCATTCGCTGACAAAATAGTCTCAGTTAACGATTAAGTAAGTGGAGGGAGAGAAAGTGCCTCCGATAGATGAAACAAACTGAGAAGTTGTGCAATAAAGTCTGAAAAGTACATAAATTTCAAAAAAGAAAATGATGGCTGCACCGCGTGTCCCAGTTATTGAAAGGAGAAGGATGAGGCAATTATCACAAAGTCCAGTGTTATGTAGCTTACATCATGTACATGCAGGCCGCATGACTATTAAAATGCTGCATGCCAAAATTTGAGTTCAGCAGTACATGGTATTTCTGCAGAAAAGAAGTTAAGGGCGTGGGGAAGCTGAGTATTTAGATACTCGCCCAGATTCCGTATCTGTGCTACACGCATACCTGGGAGCCTACATTTTGAGAAAGAAAGTGAATTAGACTGGACAGTCACTCTCAGCGTTACTATCAACTAAGAGACTACTTCTAGTTGATTAAAACTGACATTTTAGGCGTGATCTTTCGCTGCTAATAATCAAAGGATGATACTTCATCACAGTGCTACAAGTCGTCTCTTCATTTTGCATATTTGCGAAAATGAGAATATCCTGTATTATAAAAATTAATTATCACATTCGAGTAAGAAATCAACAAACAAAATCTTCAAATGAGCAACGCTGTACTGATTGCTAGGTGAACAAATCCGAACAAAAGGGAATCAAGCTAACCCAGCTGCCCCATACATTATGTCCAAAAAATTCTTGGTACATGCACCAACTGCTGTCTTTCATAGAATCGTAATATATAGGGTGTCCTTAAATCATTATAAAGCTTATTAAACTGTACAGGTGCGTATTGTAGGGAAAAGTATTCCCCGTCATCGAAAAAGGCTAAAGAAGGACGATCCCGTGTCCCCACAACAGATATTGAATTTGAGAGGTCATCTAGAAGAGCTACTACCGCTTTGAAATTTTACCCACGCAGACTTTGAACACATTGTTAAGTTGTTTCAATGAATTTTTCGATCGTGGAGATTTGCCCAATAGTTTCGGTGAGATGGAAATTTTTATGGTTTTCAAAAAAGGTAATATTAATCTCCCTGAAAACTATCGAGGCATAGCTCTTATTAACAAATTCACAAAGTTGTTCACACTTCTTATTAGCAATCGGTTGTCATTTTGGGCCGAATCCGAGGGTAAGCTACCGGAAACCCAGGCAGGCTTTAGAAAGGGCAGACGTTGTCTGGATCAAATATTTTGTTGGTCCGCTATTGTCCAAATGAAACTACGAAGACAGCTGAGACATTACGAGAAGCTGTATGCTCTGTTTATAGACCTTAAGAGAGTTTTTGATTTTGTTAATCTTGTTAAGCTGTGGAGAAAGCTAACTGACATAGGCGTGAGCTCTAAGTGTGTAAGGGTCTTACAAAATCTTTATGGAAAAGCTAAGATGAAAGTTAGGACTGCAGACGGCGATACAAAGTACTATGATATAACTCAAGGTGTGGTACAGGGGGAGATCCTGAGTCCCTTACTATTTGCTCTATTCATCCACGATATCAACAGATTCCTAGAAAAACGTAATTGTAACCCAGTATCACTAGGTGGTAGTAATAATGTCCATTGCCTAATGCTAGCAGATGATAATGTGACTGGCGGAACCTCGTCAATCGCTGCAACATAAAATAGACTGCTTGGGTGACTACTTCAACTCACATGATTTGGAAGTAAATCTATCGAAAACAAAAGTAATTGTATTCCGCCGCGGTAGTACTCTCTCTAAAAAAGACAAAACGTTTTTGTACAAAGGTCAACCAATCAAAGTTGTAAAAAATTACACGTATTTAGGCATTGTATTTAGCTCGTCAGGATTGTTCGGGCTGGCCTGTTAGGACAGAAAATCAAAGGCACAGAACGCAGTATCCGTTGCTCTCAGTATCTGTAAGTCCTCGTCCATGAGATCCTTCAAGAGTAGACTTAAACTCTTTGATTCTATCTGTGTAAATAGTCTTCTTTACGCTTCACCGATTTGGGCGTTAAGGCATTTCAATGACATCGAGACAGTCCAAATGTCCTACTTGCGAAGGTGCCTTCTACTGCCGTACCGCACGGCGAACTACATGTTAAG